>JAODAL010003010.1:0-67500 GCA_025379985.1 Phyllomedusa bahiana
CACACACATCTCACCCTGCTCTTTTCTGTAATCTGATTTGCTGGCCGCCAAAATTACAGGAAGCGCCGAAAAAGGCGCGATCTTAATAGATGATGCACAGATTTTAACCTAAATTATCGCATGATCTAAAAAATCCGATCACCATAAAAACTGTGCCGATTTCAACTTTGTCAATAATAATCGCTCAACACTAGTCAGGAACAATGGGGAGACATCACCAAACATTAACAAACTCACCCAGATCACAGGCAGGAAGTTCCTAAAGTTCAAGATGGTGAAAGGCCATGGGCCAGGTAATTATGTACCGTCTCTTTAAATCTCAGCGAGCCGGCGTGTGCACGCACAGGATGCCAGCAGCAACAAGGACCGGAGCAGGAGTGAGGACAGGTGAGTACACAATGACAGAGGGGACAGGGGCCACAACCGAGACACAGGTATTTGTCATTCTCTGAATCACATTGATAGGTAAAAAGTATTAAAAAGGTAATTCTCACGTAAAATGACACGACAGACTTCAGAAAGTGGACTCCGTAATAGTTCAAAACGCTGCAAAGGGTCTCACTTTTGCAAACAATGATCCAATAACTGAATTTACAAACCAATTGCTGTCTTTTAGATTATGCGCCAACAAGAGCTAATAATAGATAAACTTCATTTTGAATTGTTCTGTTTCCGATACATAGTTATCTAATAGAAGTAAGACTCGTTAGCTATTATTTCAGAGTATATAGCTGTGCAGCACATTTTATCCTGTATTATACTACTAGAGTTTGACTGGTAAATGTATCCTGCTAAGCATACTGGAGTACTTACTTCACTAGATGTGGGAGAACATGTTACTGTGAGGAGGAAGGATTCCCTACGAGCGCTCAAACTCATTAACTTGTCACATTCAAGTCCTGTCCATCATCTTCTCTAACTGCGTAGTTTACCTCTCTAGGCAGCCGGCTTGTTACATGGATGCTGTCTGATATAATCCCCAGGCACTCACATCTCATTTCTAAGCAAAGCTTTGGTCACTTGAGTCACCTTCATGTCAAGACTACATATGCTTCTTGCCTATCTACTTGTCAATTTCCTTGTTTTAAGTGAAATCTATCTGATGCTGTTACTTACTGTATTGAGGCTTCTGGCAGTGAATTAAATGTGAAGGCTCCTTGTTTTCATTTATGATCCCTTGAATATTACGGTCAATACATTATATTGTCATGGTTTTCATATGGTAAGTCCTACAAGAGAAGGGGATTGCAGCTACATACTGTACATTAGGAATTTTAAATATTTGAAGCATAAAATAATATTTTAACAACGTCTCTCAAAAGACAGTGCCAAATCCTCTGGTTGCTTATGGATTTGGGAAATGCTACCCCATAAAATGGAGTCTAGAGAGCCCTCTGGTCTTTATCTATTTAAAGGGTTTTCCATGTCCTTACAAAGAATAATATTATGCTCCTGGGGCCAAATAGTAACAAAAAAAATCCAATACTCACCTTCCTCCGCTCCTTGGTTCTTGCATCTCTCTGGCCTTCGTTTACAATCCGCTACTTCCAAACAGGGTTGTCATTACTGCAGCCGCTGATGGACCACATGCCTTTCATTTACATCACTGTTTGAAAGTTAACAGCTCCGAATGGTGATGTAATTAGAGGCACAAGACCACTGTAGGCAATCAGTGGCTGCAGCAGTGACATCCCCGTTTGGAAGTAAAAGATTGTAAACAGAAGAATGGAGAGATGCAACACTGCAATGTTGCATCAGGGGAAGGTGAGTATAGGGTATCTTTTTATTTGGCCCCAAGAGCATAATATTATCATTTGTTAAGAAATAGACAACCCCTTTAACTCCTCTTCAGGGATCTGTACTTTAAGATTGCCATCCTTTGTGTAGAACCTAATAGCAACAGTAGTAGCAAAGGGTTAGGCAGAAGATGTAGTCAAACAGGCTATAAGTCAGTAGAATAAACCTATTGCTCAGGCAATCAGTGGAACAGGAGTGTCCCTTTAAATATACAATGAAGTGCAGACATTGGTTGGGCAAGAAGGAAGCAGCACACAGTGGCCCTTTGAATGCTATATGACCAGCATGTATGCTCCAACATGCCTGAGGAAAACAGTGTTGGCAGTGAATGGAGCCATAAACAGCAGCAAAGGTGACAATGGACGTAAGGCGGGTATTGGAAGTAACCCTGTCAGGGGTCCTATTGAACTGTAAAAAAAAAGATGGGCCCCTGATATAGTGCAAAATAGGAGCTGTTAAGGACAGGGTGCCCACTTGCTTTGGATGTATGGGGTCCTAGAATTGCTTATGGCAGCGCTGCAGGACGTGGCTACACAAGTGGCCAATAGGCCACATCATGACAAACATACACAATGGAAAATGTCTATCAAAATACCTGTAAATACCATGACTGTAGTACAATGTACTTGATGGTGAGATCACAGCTTTCCATGTTATCTATTTTTAGATCACATCAAAATGCATTGAAAAAGCTGAGATTACTTTCTGTGCCGTGATATAATGGGGTGTTATCTGTCAAGTTTATCTTTGCTACATGTGTATGTATAACATGATATCTAAAATCAGAACTGTACATTTATGAAAAGAAGAGAGGCTCTGAATAGCCCACAAGGGAACCCTTAGGCGTGGCAATCTTGAGGCTGCATTTCAGGCAGAGAAAGAAGCAGAAACAAAATGAAGAGAAAGAGGACATCTGCTTCACGTATGGTCATGTGTAGTAGCTGTAGTGTGGGCTCTAAGAATTAACTCCCCTGGTGGACCCCAAAAATAAACTTCACTAGTGGGCCGCAAGAATCAACTCCACTGCTGAGCCCCAAGAATCAACTCAAATAATAGGATAATGACCTGAAGGTGTTGCATAAATCAGTAATCCTCTCAAGATTAAACCTAAACCCTATCCATCAGTCCAGGACCAGCAATCCAGCACACAACTATATTTCCACCGTGACCATGCCCGTAACTATACACATATATTTTTTGTGTTAAATAGTATTATAAACCCACGTTTCATGTAATTCACAAGAATAAGTTTTTTTTTCCAGACCAAGTCCTGTTCATACCCATGAACTATGTCTAATGTTCCAGCTCAGCCTACCATTCTCTTGATTTCTAGAAGCAGCAGTGAATCCTCACAGACCACACAATGGAACCCATGCTAATTACGGCTAAAGAAGTCCTGTGTTCTCCCATTGACTGTGATCTGGCATAAATGCAGAGAAGCAACAGCAATAGTAGCAGATATTGATGTTTTCTTGAAGTTCCCTGTTTTTAAAAATAGATTACTCTGTAGAACATAACTTTTGGTGTCTAAGATGTTAGAATTTTTTGGGGACTGTTTGGGGTCACAGATTTTGAAAGTGACATTAGTTTTTCTCCATCTGGTCTGTTGACTAAGATCCAACATATATATGTATAAATGTATACTATTATACATACCGCATTATACATAAAATGAATGTCAATCAAAAGCTGAAGGTACAAGGTTAACTTCCAGGAATTCTAGAAGAAAAACTAAAGTTTTTGTAAATTTCACCCTTGATGAAGCTGTAGACAATGGCAATACATGTGGGGCTTTAGTACCCACACTGAAACTCACTATTTAGGAGATAACGAGGATGGTCTGGGATATTGCTATTTGCCAATGTTTTTAGAAATATAATTATGGTGATTATGACACTGCATCATCTAGTCTGACTAATGGAAGATTATATCTGTGATATACATTGTACTTTTTCAGGTTTCCACCCTACAATTTTCTCTCCTTTCTACATATGTAATATGCACCTTTTTCCTTATTTTGGGGTGCCATCTTTATCACGGCTTTTAAACAATTCTGTGCAGTTTGCACAGTAAAAATTGACTATTAATAAAGTTACTTACCGCATTGTGCTGTCCTATGCAAATGTATATCTGTTCCTTCTTTGGTGACAAAATAAAAGTTTCTTCATTGAGCCACATCTCTGAAACAGTGTCTCTATTTCTCTGTGATGAGATGTTCCTCACATTCGTGCTGGATTCTTCATATGCTTCTCTTATCATCCATGGTGCCCTCTTTTCATGGTCCTTATTTACTGATCAAATCACTCAGTGTGTTCAGTACTTACATCGCCAAGACAACTTAGTACTACTTCTACTACTTTCTATGGCTAACACGGTACAACATTATACTACAAGACAACTTAAACATTGACACAAATGACTGTGGAGGTAATATAGTTTGATACTCATGTTACAACCAAGTGTACAAAATGAAGTGAGCATATTCTCCACAAGTTCACAGTGGTTAGTAGCTGTATCCCTAGTTCCTGAGAAAATTTGTTACAAGTGTACAAAACAATGACACACATGCCTCAGTGTTGTCTGTTTAATCTTGGAAACACAGTTTTTTTCCCAAGTTCCCAAATTTGTGGTCAATGGAATACACTGCTTTTAGCTTCTCCATGATCAGCGCAGCAAATTTTCTGCATATGTACAGTAGCCAAAACACATTCCATCTTTCTCCAATGCTGAGTTTGCTGTGCAGAGGTGGCAACATGATCTTTTCTCTCTCATTCAAGGGTTTTGTGCTGATATTTTTTTCTCCAGCCATCATGTTTTCTTTCAGAGGCCACTTCAGCTCCACTGTCCCAAACCACAATATCTACAGAATATCAGCAAATGCACAAGCATAATGTATACTAACATCAAACAAATGCTTGTAGGAAAATAAAGTACTCATAAGAACAGTAGGAAATCACATCAGAATCTAAAAACTAGAGCGCTAAGAACCAAATGAAAGGTATTTCTGTGACAAAAAAAAGATACTCCAGTCATGTGAATACAAAAATACAAGGGTGATAATATTTATTAAAACTTATTCTATAATGACCATGTAATCATTAAAATATAGAAGTGACAATAAGGGATTCTCCCCACTGCAGGATTTCTGGTCAGATTTACAGACGGTTTTTTGGATTTGAAAGCCGTCTTTAAACCATCTTGATAGACTTTAATATAAAATCTGTGAAGCAGTCCCCACTGAACATATTTTCTGCCGGACGATTTTTTACACCTCAGGCATTCCTAAAAACTTAGAACATGTTCATTCTTTCTGGAAGGAACACTAAATAAAAAATAACTTTTATTTAGAAATAGTTAAAAACATAGGTACACCCTATTATGATACTGATACTAATATATTTGAGCCGCTAATAACAAAATACACAGATCGCCAATAATGACAGAACATGAACATGTCAGTGGTTGAGGGGGACGGGCGAATCCGCAAACCGCAGGCAGAACCATCCCCCAACACCATTGAAATGATGTCAAAATACCGGCCAGATTCTTTAATCAGAATCCAGCAGGTATTTGCATACTGCCATGTGGACGCACCCTAAAAGTTCAACCAATTAATGCCAGTAACAGTTCATGATAAAAGGCGGTTGATATGAAGAAATGTAGGATACATATAGTAAAATGATATGGTAAAACGATATCCACTAGAGGATAGTATAATATGTTCTTATAAAAAATCTTGCATAGGAAATGCCCTATATTGTAGAAGTGGAAAGGGGGGTTTCTAACCATTTTTGGCCTTGTCAAGGCTGGTACCATCCTACCACCTAATTACAGGTTACTCGCTGAGAAGGGTGATCCCATCGGGAACCTGCCTCTAGTTAAACAAAACCTTGAAAGCCCTATAAGTGAAACAGATTTCCCAACTAGAATATGTTTCAAATATTTTTGGAATCGGTGGCAAAAAATACTCAGAATAAGGTGAAAGATTCCAGGCACCACAAAAAAATTTGGGACATTCCAGGCACTTCATTTCAGTAAGACTGTCCAAAATTTTAAATATTGGATAATCTTGCCACCTATCAGAGATGCTTGTACAGTGGTCTCTTAACATACTATATTAATTTGAACCAGAACGACCATTATATGTTGAAAAAATTGTATGTTCCATAGTCATATAGTTTGTAAGGCCGAAAAAAGACAGACGTCCATTAAGTTTAGTCTATTGTGCTACAGTGTTAATCTGGAGGAAAGCAAAAACCTCCATGAGGTAGAAGCCAATTGTCCTCATTTTAGGGAAAAATTGTTTCCCGACTCCAATCTGGCAATCAGAGTAAATCCCTGGATCAACGTCCCTTCTCCAGAATCCTAGTCACCATAATTTGTTATATTATTACACTCTAGAAAGGCATCCAGACCCTTATTGAATTCACCATTACAAGTTCCTCTGGCAGAGAGTTCCACAGTCTCACTGCTCTTATAGTAAATCCCTTTATATGTTTATGTAGAAACCTTCTTTCCTCTTGACGTAGAGGATGCCCCCTTTTTCTACTGTACATACAATCCTGGATATAAATAGATCTTGGGAGAGATCTCTATATTGACCTTTAATATATTTATACATATTTATTATGTCCCCCCCAAAGCCGTCTTTTCTCTAAACTAAATACCCTAATTCTAACCCTTATCTTGCTAATCTTTCTAGGTATTGCGGTTCACCCAGCCCTTTTATTATTTGTGTTGCCGCCTTTGAACCTGTTCAAGCTCTACAATGTCTTTCCTGTGAACAGGTGTCCAAAACTGTACAAAATATTCCATGTGTGGTCTGACCAGTGACTTGTATAATGTTCTCATTGTGTGCATCTATGCCCCTTTTAATACACCCCATGATCCTATTGCCTTGGCAGCTGCTGCCTGACACTGGCTGCTACAATTAAGTTTACTGTCCACCAGGATTTACAACTCCTTCTCCAGGTCCCTTTTTCCCCAGTGTTTTTCCATTTAACAAGTAATCATGAAATGGATTTTTCCTTTCCATGTGTTTAACCTTGCATTTATCCATGTTAAACCGCATCTGCCATTTCTCTGCCCAGGCCTCCAACTTATCCAGGTCCTTTAGAAATAGAACAGTATCCTCTATTGTGTTGATTACTGTACAGAGCTTAGTATCATCTGCAAAGATTGATATTCTACTGTGCAATCAATGTGTAAGATCACTAATGAATATATTAATGAGAATAGGGCCCAATACTGACCCCTGATCTACCCCACTAGGAACAGGGATCCAATCTGAGTATGTACCATTAATAACCACCCATTGTTTTCTATCACTCAGTTACTTACCCACTTGCAAACATTTTCCTCCAGTCCAAGCATTCTCATTTTACTTACCAACCTTTTATGTGGCACAGTATCAAATACTTTAGAAAAATCTAGATATATGACATCCAATTCCTCACCTTGAATCAGTCTAGAACTAACTTTCTCATAGAAGCTGATGAGATTAGTTTGACAGGACCGATCCTTCATAAACCCATGCTGGAACGGCGTTACACATTTATTTTCAGTGAGATACTCCAGTATAACATCTCTTAGCAAACCTTCAAACATTTTACCTATGGCCTGTAGTTCCCAGGATCCCTTTTTGAACCCTTTTTGTATATTGGGACCACATTTGCTATGTGCCAATCCTTTGGGACATATCCCGGTATTATACAGTCCATAAATATTAATGTCTTCAACATTATACCGTGAGGACCTGGTGATTTACGTATTTAAAATTTTCTTAGGTAGAGCTGCACTTCTTCCTGGGTTAAACAAGAAACATTAAAGGTAGAGTTTACCTCATCCCTCTGTCTATCAACAGGAAGGTCATTTGGAGAGTGGAGAAAAAATTGTTTAGTAGGTTGGTGTTCTCTTCATCACCCTCCACAATACCTCCCTCACTACTTTTAAAGGGGAAAACATTTTCGGTTTTAATCTTTTTTCCAGCTTTGCTGTCTTTATCATTATTTTACATATTTTATATTTTTCCGTATAGCCTTTTAGTGCCTCTTCACTGCCCTCCTGTTTAAGTAGCTTAAACGCTTTTGTTTTCTTATTTATTGCCTCCTTTACATCTCTGTTTATCCACACTGGTTTTTTCCTGTATCTGATCATTTTCTATCCATAAGGTATGTACCTCTCACAGTGGGCGCTTAAGATGTTTTAAATATCTCCCATTTATTATCTGTTCTTTTATTTTTGAAGACCTTGCCCCAGTCAATGCGATTTAGGGCCTCTCTAAGCAGGATATAATTAGCCTTCCTGAAATTCAGTATTTTTGTTGCTCCCTGACAAAATATCCTCTTGAAGGGTAAATTGAAATTACTTGTACTCCTATTCCCCATCTTACTGTAGCAGGCAGGGTAAGAGTCTTGGTGCAGCAGTGCTATTTCTGAACTGACATCCACCTCATCTGCCAGTCTTGCAAATTTGTTGGGGTGTGCCAGATCAGGACTAGCCTCCCAGATACTTTTCCCTCTACCCTTTTTTCTGACTGTTACCCAGGTAGCGGCCTCATGTTCCTGCACCTCCATTCTTCCATTCTCCCCAGCATCTACCCCAGCGAGTACTTGCTCAGTGAGCAGCAAACTCGCTTTTAAGTTGGCAATGGATTTCAGTGTTGCCATTTGCTCATTTATATCCAGGATCTGGGCTTCTAAATGTAATATACATGAGGATATTACAAAAAGAGAGACAGATATAAAAAGAAAATTTAGCACGATACTGTCCTTTCTAAACTCCCCAAATCTAAAATCCAACAATCTTAAGTCCCGACACTTAAGCCAAAAAATGCACTTTCAAAAATATCGCTCTTTTACTTAGCTTTAAAACCTTTTTTCCAAGTGCTGTCTGCAGTTTGTAAACCCCTCCTTCAGGAAAACAAAGGCCTGAGACCATAAATTAGTCCTGAAGCCCTAAAATTTTGCACAAAAAAATGTAAAATAAAGGTTTAAGAGAATTAAGCAGATAACTAACACATATAAAGAGAAGTCCTTACATATAACATCAGAAAGAGCTGCTGGAAACTGTAAATCACTTTCGTTATTGAGACTATGAACTTCTGTGGACCATGTACTTTATACACACTGTACAACAAAAAAAGAAAATGAGGCCCTCATCTGGTACCCAAAGGAGCTGCTCACCCTGGCAAATTTAAGACTAGTACAGGACATGTAGCATTTTTATTATTATTATTATTATTATTTTAAAACACCATTAATTCCAGTGCGCTGTACTTTCGAGTAGGGGGTTACATACATACATAAGTCTAAACAAAGTACATTGGCAACACTAAATGGCTGGACTGCCAATCACTGTATGTACTTCAGTAATACAGATGGCTAAAAGTAAAACGTTCATGATAATTGTTTGGATCAGTGTCTGGGATATTGTATCCTGAAAACCACACTCAACATAAAATGTCGCAGAAAAGACCATTGTTTGTTTAAAATATTTTATATTGAGGCCATTGTAACTTGAGGGAGCACTGTATAATAAATAAAAATCAAATTTCAATGTGTAGTTATCAATTTTCTAGCACTGTTTGGAATATCATGTTCTGTTTCTTCGCATACAAGGATTTAAGGAATGTTTGTCTTGAAGCACACACCCATTCCTAAACTAAATAGGCTGAATAGCTCAATTTCCACGTTATTATTAGACACACTAAAAGCCTCTTCATCTAGCAGGTCATCCACACTAATGGAGTGTTTATCTGTGGTTTACTCTAAAAAATATTTTATTTTCGGTTATTAGGAGATCGTTGCAGTACAAACGAGATAAATTGCATCTTTGTGCGAATGGCTGTGGAGATGGAATTCAGCTTGTTACGTCTAACGTCGCAGTGGAATAAAGAAGGTAATGAAAAGCTTTCCTGACAGCTCTTATAATGCGCTATCTCCAAGGTAAAACTTTAGTGAATTAAAATTGTTGCAGTTACTGGAAATGGTAGACAATCTCACACTCATAACAAAAAAGCCTTCACAGCCGGAGCCATACACGCACACTTCTATTGTGTTAGCAGCCTCTTATGATGTTCAGTATTAAGAATTCTGTCAGCATTTAAATTCTCCTATTATACTGCATTGCTGCACTCAACTGGGTGGTCATATAGGTATTGTGTGAACATAATGTCACTTCCATAATAATGATGTGTTTGTTTTAATAGCTGGTAATATGCCAAACTGAATAGCAGTACATATCCAAAATGTAATGATCAAAGTTCTTAGCCTTTGACTAGTAAAGTGATTCATACCGAATAGCAGGTCTCATTTATTTGACGTTATAGACATGTGTCTTTGGATTGAACATTAATTTTTTTTTTTACGGGAAACTTAAATAGTAGCTAGTTCCTATCATATCCTGCAGTCATACGTATGCCTTGGTCACATAACCATATCCTATATTGGCTGTATGGTCCTGGAGAAAAAAGACCAATGTCACAAGAACTACTAGGGGGTGCTTGGGAACCAACTTTTCTAATAACATTCAGTTGGTGTGTGTTTTTGTGTGGTAGATAGATAGATAGATAGATAGATAGATAGATAGATAGATAGATAGATAGATAGATAGATAGACAGACACATACTTACATACACAGTGATTTAACACATTGATTTATTAGGGAATGTGAGAACAGGTTGTAATTTTTTTCCACAGAAGAAAAAGATTGTTCCACCACGGGGAGCCAAACAGTAACAATGCAGTTACATGACAAGACTCTGCATAACTAAGCAGATGCTAAATAGTTGCAAGTCAAATTTATGTATGAGATAGCCAAGTTGATTGTCTATTAAATGATGGTAGTTTCACGTTTTAAGATGTAGTGGATGGAGAGATATGGAGCCAGAGAAAGTCAAAAGTTCAAAACAGTCAAAACAAAAATTGTTACTCTTTTGCTTGTCAGTGTACAACCCCAATTCTGAAAAATAGTGAAAAAATGAAAAATACAAGAATGCAATTATGTGGAAATCTCTTTTGATCATATTTTAGTCACAACAAAACATAGAACATACATCTGAAGTTAAAAGTTAGACATTTTTCCATTTCATTTTGTGCACTAGTGATGTGTATTCCTGTAGAGAACAATGGCACAATAGCTATCGGCTCCTTGCCCACCAACTGACTACTTCTGTGAGCTGGAGGGTTACAGGAGTAAGTGATACAATGATGTTATCACACCTTCTGCGCAACTGAATCTCTTAGGCTGAAAGCATAGGGCTCAGGCAATAAACTTCCAGCCTAGGGAATGCCAGGAGCAACGTCCTGGTGTAAGCTGCACGATGACATCACACCGCTCACTCTGGACACTAACTGCTTGGTGGGGGAACAGGGAGAGGTATCATTTTTTATTTTTTTAAGTATACATAAAAAGGGCTGCATACCTACCTATCTCCCTAAAGGGGCATATACACCTACCTATCTACAGGGGTCTGTATACCTACAGGAGGTTTCATACCTATCAACATACAGGTGGCAGTAGATTTGCCTATGGGGGGCTGTATGCCTAGTTATCTACAGGGGGCTGTATACCTACAGGAGGCTGGATAGCTACCTATCTACAGGGGGCCGTATACCTACCTATCTAGCAAAAGGGGACATATATACCTAACTACCTAAATGGGGTTGTATATCTACCTACAGGGGGCATATATACCTATCATCAACAGGGAGTTGTATACCTACCTATTGGGGGCATATATGCCTACCTACCTGGGTACTATATACCTGTCTACATACAGGGGACCACTATACCTACTTATAGGGGGTCTATATACCTACCTACTAGTAGTCTATATACCTACCTAAAGGGGAGCCTATATATACTGGGGCCTACCATATGGGGGGCCTATATACCTACCTACATAAGTGCTGAATCTACCATAAGAATTGACATGTCAGTTCTTTTTCAGTGCTAATTTTTGAGGTGAGGTGGACTGTAGTCTGCTTTGGATGATAATTCTGCTGCTGTTTCATTGTGAAATCTGCTTAAGAAACAGTGTCCAAAATAACTGTGTGAACATACCCTTAGAGTTAATGATTAGGGTTGAGATTAGCATTAGGGTTAGTAGTAAAGGCAAGGGTTTTTACAAGGTGATTATAGTATTAATGGGTATATCATGTATGTAATATTACATGTAAAGTAAAATGATTGTATACAATAAGAATATTGCAATGTTGGCTCTTTATAACTGAAGAGGAAGGCAAAAATTGCATTTTCCAGAGTTTATCCCTGACAACATGAAACAGACATTGGAATCCTGCTGTGTAATAATTATATTTTAAATAGTGGATAACAGAATTTTTGGAAATAAGACAGCACTGGCCCCTGCAATGCTATGTTATGCATTCATATATGTGATTGCAGATAATGGAGGACATTCTGTGAGGTTAATTAATGTACTGTATATATGAAATACAATATGCTGGCTAGGCAAAAGGCTGTAAGTAAAATGATATGTTTTCTTTCCAGTAGTAAGCATTTTTATAAGGCAGCAGGGCTGTTTGGATCCAGAAATAAAATATATTTCTTTGCTGCTGGCCTTCTGCATAAGCACAAGATTTTATTATTGCCTAAATATGTACTTAGAGATGCTGTCTTCAGAGGAAACTGTTCAGCTTTTTCTATTGCTGTATCTGGACTATAATATTAACTGTAAGTCCACATTTGTATGTAATGTATTTACATCTAAATAAATTGTGTTTTTGTAGCATCTATAACAGATTACCCTCGTCTACAGATAGCACAATGCAAATCGTGGACCAAGTTTACACAGCTAGTGATATAGAAGCACTAAAAGTTTGCCAGTATTACTTTCTAGTTCCTGACCTTGAAATCCATAGGGGGATTTGAGGGAATAAATTGTTCAGTGAATACAAATGCAATGTAGTGTAGATCTATATTATATTAGATTGTGTTCTGCAAAGAGTAGATATTGTTGTGGTGAGAATCAGAGCTGAAATATCCAATGCCTATTATATCCCAAGAGCTGAGTAATAGCCTCATTAGTGGCGCCAATAAGCAGGAGACCGCGAATACAGAGAAAAATGTATGATAAATATGTCAGGTTAATTCTATAAAAGTAGTTACAGTGCTGATTTATGACAGCTCATTGCATCAGTATTTTATATGTATGCATTACATGTAGAATAATACATAAAAAAAACTGTAAGAATATTAGAAGTCAACTATATAAAGTCAGCTATATAAAAGGTTACAAGCTGTTACAAGCTGAGTGAATAAAAGCATAGGTGAAACTGAAACTCTATATTCTTAAATTCTTCTAAATGCCTATCTTTTACAGCCTGGGTCGTAATATTTTGGCTCATCATTTTTTTCCTCCCCATTTTACAAGAGCCATGACTTTTTATTTTTCCATCTACATAGACTTTATCAGGGCTTTTTATTGTGGAACAAGATGTACTTTTTTTAGTGATGACATTAACCATGGCTCAGAATGTACTTAAGGGACCGAAAAACAATTCTATGCAAGGTGAAATGTGAAAAGAAGTGTACTTGCACCTAGTACTATGTTTAAGGGACGTTTCCACAATGCGGCAGTATTTTCCACCATAATATTCTGAATCATGTTGTGATCGCTATTTAAGGATGTTACAATAAAAGTCTAGTTTTTGCTATCTACATGTCGGTGTGGATACTGGATTCACTTCTCCAGGTATGCCTAGTATTACAGCTCAGAAGCTCTAATACAAATCATGGCCATTACGAAAATAGGAAGCAGTGCTCCATGTCCGCTGATACTTTTTTTTTTTTTTAAAAGATTTTATTTATAGAATTTTGCTATTTTAACATAACAAACATCAGTTTCACAATTCACCATAGGCATTGCAGTCGAGATTTGGTCCCAAAATACATTACAGTTCCACCATGCAATAATAAATCAAATGATGTTTATCATTTTTTTTTTTTTTTTATTTTTTATCTTATTCCACATTATTTAATTGAGATAAGACCACATATGAGTCATCTTGCATTATTTGGTTTCTCAGGTATAATTCTGCCTGCCATAAGTAAACCATTGTAAATGAAAACAATAAAGAGATATAGCAGATCCATGCTGAGACCCTTCTTCTGGATCTCATCCATCATGTTATTGCTTTGATCGTCACCATCCAACAACATACCAATCACTCCGCCACTCAACTCTTGCCGGCCCCTGGCCATTCTTCCGTATACTCACAGTCAATCTCACAGTATATCGAGCTGCCGTCCAGTTGCTTCCACAAACCGTATGGAAGCGTTTGGGGGCGCCTTGGTGGCATATGTAATCTTGTACCTGGAAGTTCGGTGGCATTAATCAGCTGCTTCCACTGTTCAGTGATGGGACACTTGGCGGTTTTCAAATTTAATGAGATGGTCTTTCTAGAATAGACAAAGCAATATCACGGTAGAGGGTTCGGTATGCCTTTAACTTCGGATAATCAAATCTTCCACCAATTACGGAGTAAGGACCCTATTCTCACGCTCGAGCAACACATTGGGGAAGCCAAGTTTCGTATTTATATAAAAAACTGTGTAAACCCCGCCAATACTCCTGCAAAAACGGCAATCCATACCCTATGAATCAATGTTCCCTTTCTGCCCACGATCGGGACAAACTCTGTGGGTATGCAGATGCATCTGATGCAACGGACTGCGTGTAAGGTAAACCGTGTGTAGCACTTAACTTGGATAAGTTGATCTCTAGCGCTCAAAACGCCCAAGCCGCCAGGACAGTTCTTTAGTTCAGAGAGCGCCTCACGTCGGGTTAAAGAGGGATGACCCTTTGCCACCTCATCAGGGAGAATCGCCAAGGGGGAGACCTGACATTCCATAATAAGTCTATAATAGACGAGATCTGATTTTTTAAGGGTAGTTCTGCCTTAAAATAGCTTCTAGGTACCCATATTCAAGACGGACATCAACCATCATAAATTGTTGTGGTGACCCGCATGTCGTAACTGCAAGTACCTAAAAAGGATCCCCTTTGGAAGATCAATTGGGAAATGCAAGCTCTCGAGAACCGAACCAGTCAGAAGGAGACCATCTCTATATAATGTGTGAGATATTTCACTCACGATGGCCCCAAAATTTTTAATTGGTCCAAATCTCAATTAGTTCCGGTAACTTTCTGTTACACCACAAACGGGACACAACTGGGAAGACCAGACACATGTCCTCCCGCTAGACCATAGGGGTGAATGAAGGCTCCATCACACACAGACACGCTGCCCCCCATTAGCAGGTTATAGTGATGTGGAATACAATTCCCCTCTCTTATTATGGCTAGAATTTGCGAGAGGCCCTCAAAAGACCACCACACAAAAAAAAAAAAAAACACACCCACAACGCTGCCCTACCAACACAACTGACGGGGTCATTATTCTGCCTCGGAGAACATTTTGATACATATGCTAACATGACCGCTACACTTAATCAAATATATAGTCTGGATATGCGAAGTCCACCTCTGTCTATATGGGGCTTTGAGTGTAGGCTATGCTAGACGACGGGTAAGCACCCTCCCCCACAGAAAGGAGAGAGTAATTCTGTCCAGATGATGTGAAATGTGATTATAGGAGTATAACTCCGGAGGCTGCTCGATTACAGGTACAAATGCTTAGGCAACAGCCCATTTTAACTATATTGACATCTCGCCATAAGAGACAGAGAAGATTGGCCCAGGTCTTTGTAACCTCTGCTCCACCTGCCGTATCACCGGACTGAAGGTTGAACTCATTAAATTTAAGTAATCATCTCGGTGTTATTAACAATTCCTTAGATTTTAAATGCGCGACAATCTGGAAGGGTGGAGATGGGGCGTCTCACCTACACCGGCAGTCAATTTCGTCTCTAACATAAAAAAGTATGGATTTTCCCAGTTTACCTGCAGACCAGAGTATACTCCAAACACATTCACTGTCTCTCCAACAGGCACTCCAAGAGGTCCACAGGATCTCCCAAACTATACCAACATGTCATCTGCTTATAGTGATTATTTTTTTCTTCAGACCCGGTAATGGACCACCGAATGCTTATCTGTGCATTGATCATAATTGAGAGTGGTCCATAATGAGGGCCAAAAAGCAAGCGGCGAGCGCGGGCCACCCCAGCTCTAGTGCCCCTCCCACGTGGGGAAAGGAACCGGAGACATCAGCCGTTTACCTGACTCTCGCTGTAAGGTTGCAGGTTATTAATAGCGATAACCATTTGATTAAAATTAGAAGGAAAACCCCCATCCGTGACAACAGTGCCCACATAAATCTCCACGCCACGACGTCAAAAGCCTTCTCGTAGTCTTTTTTTTTTTTTTAAAAAAGGCGGCGATCCACCCTACTTCCTTGCATTTGTGAGTGAAGTGACTTGCAATTCGAGGTAAAACAAATCGCTCGGAAGGTTTATATCGGTCGTTCTTCCCCGGCCTGAATCCCGATTGGTCTTGCTCCAACCAAGTGAGAATCAATTCCATTCAGTCTCATAGCCAAAACTTTAGCCAAAATCTTTGCATCTAGATTAAGCAGGGATATTGGCCTGTAAGAGCTGCATTGGTCCGGGGGGTCTGTCAGGTTTATGGATTATTGTGATCACCGCCTCAGAGAAAGAGGGTGGCAAAGAACCCTCACACTAGCTGCAGCTATTAAACAATTTTTCTAGTCTACCACTCCATTGCTCTCTGTGTCTGTTTGCTACCACTCTGCTGGAGAAAACCCGTCTGGTCCAGGCGTCTTATGCGTCGTCTCAACTCGCCCTATAGCCCTGCTAATTTCCGCCACTGATACATGTCTGCCTCCTAGGTCCTTACCTCTTAACGGGATAATACAGGTATAATCTATCTTTTCCAAGAAGTGGGATTATTTCCCTGTCCGTAAGTTAGTCTGGAGGCGTAAAGTTCTTTTTTAGTAGAGGCTCAAATTGTTCACATAATCGCCACAGGATCTGACCCGCAGGGTTCCTTCGTGAGTCACACACACCCCGGCACCCTGTTCACTGCGTGTCTCTGCTCTGGGCCAGACAACGACACCGTGCTCTACCATATTTTGTCTCCCTCTACAAAAATTGATTGCTTTTGCATAAGAAGTTCGTATGAGTTGTTACTCTAGTCATAGTGTAACGAAATACTCCTCTGAGCCACTACAGTGTTCTTAGCTATTTGAGATGGGGGGCCTGTACCATACTCCGTTCTCTCTCCGCTACTTCAGCCTCTAATTTCGTCTCTTTTCTCCCAAAGCTCAGCTCTGTATGTTGCTAAGGTGGCCCCAATGTATGGCATCCTCTAAAAACACAGCCTTAGAAGCCCATCCCATTCCACCAATGGGTTTACTGAAGCTCCCTCATTCCCCTCCAGTATGTTTCTTATCTGTTCCTGACATGTATTCAGTATTTTTGGGGAGGCGCGAACCATTTGGGTTCAGTCTCCACCTAAACATCTCCGAAAACCCGCAATGGTGAAGCATGAGTATCAACTTCAGTGCGCGCATGATCTGCATATCCCACGAGTTTGGTATTCTACAACAGGTACCATATGCTATATATCATTTTGCACAAAGGCCAAATCTCGCGTGAGAGAGAGTTGAAGCAGGTGAATAACATGAGAATAGCCTCTTCTCTGGGTGCTGGCCATCTCCATGCCCTCTATCAGGCCATTTGTTTCTGCCCAACTCTTTAGGCTTTTTTATGCGTTCAAATGAGGATGTGAGACTGATCCATGTCCTGATCTAGTAGTGCATAAAATCACCTAAAAGGAGCAACTGAGCAGTCCCCGGGTATCTGTGAAACTTTTCCAATAAGGGTGTCCGAACTTCCTGTGAAAAGGAGGCGGGATATATATCCCCCCCCTAGGAATGTAGAGCCCATAGCTTTGCATGTAACAGCACGTACCTCCCGATGGGTCTATTGAAGATCCTGTAGTTGAAATGGGAGAGATTTACTAACAACACGAAACTCACTAGCATAGTTCGAATACACTGCATGATATGCATGTCCCTATCCATAGCCTCTTTAATGCTGGATCTTCCTGCCCACTAAGGTCGCGTATCGAATACATTAATGTTTACAAGTATTGTGAGTTTTAACATAACTCAAAACAATGTTGCCCTTTTCCGTTTTACAGTTTTAACAACCCCTGACCAAACACCCCATTCCAGGGACACTATCTTACAATCCGGCCATTGTGAGTTCATTAACTAGAGAAGACCACACAACACAACTTAAGACCAGGGACCGACACAAACACACAAACCCATTCACCACTGATTAGGATGCCAAACACAACTAGGCCAACAGGACTAAACCTAGCTCCCCCCACCGCTGCTCTCAAACTGCCACCCAACCTGCCCGAGCCTACAATCCCCAAACATATCCAAACTGTTAGAAACAGAAATTGGGAAACAAACCAGGGAGCTACACGTGACTGTGGTCCTGTCGAAAGAAATGCGGTCTAGAAAGACGCTTTACCGATGTACCGTTCCTAAAGACTTTATAAACAAAGTCCCTTTCTCCGCTACCCTACAAAGACAAAGACCTCTAATGGTAAGCAACATAGGTAAACAGATGCAGAGGTAAAGCACACCTGCATAATAACATTCCACAATTAAACAACACTTATCCGTATGAGTCCTCAGGGACCAGACATTTTCACAGGGCACCTGTCAGCGATTCTCAGGTGACTCTATCTAACCACTCTGAGGCCCTCCTCTGGTGTTACAAAGAAGAGTGTAGGTCCTGATGTTGAACATCTCAGTCTAGTGGGTATAGCATGGAGTATTTAATCAGCCTACCCGCAGACGACTCTCACATGTTACTAAATTGCCCTCCTTTTTTCTGCACCTCAGAAGTGAAGTCGGATAGAAGGATAACTTGCTGTCTTCATTACAAATGTCCCCTTGTTCTCTGGACAGCGGACCAATATAAGATCCCTATCCCTATATTGAGGCAGCTTCAAGATGAAACGGGCGGGGTGGGTACGGGAGGCAATCGCGCCTAGTTAGGAATACGGTGTGCCCGCACAACCACAAAGCTAGTTGAGAATTCAATAGGAGGGCCAGACTTTCGTGAGAGCAATTGTTCTATAAATTCTCTTGGGAGGATGCCTTCCACATGTTCCGCAAGCTAGAATTCGCAAATTATTGACGCCATACTACGGTTTCAGCGTCCTTGCCCTAGCCTGCAGGGTCTCACCTGTTGTTGTAGGGAGCGAATAGATCCTGGTGGAGGTGGAGATGTCCTCTACCCGCTAATCCTGCGTTCAGCTTCTACAGTTCTTTCCCTTGATCTTATCCATTCATACAGGCATCTGTATCGACATCCTATTTGTTGGTGAATCTATTTTAGTCGGGTTAACGTTAGTCTGACAGTTGCTATGGCCTGCATTTATCTTTTCAGGTGTTCACAACTTGCCCCGTCTAGATGGAGGTTCTGCTCTGGGGCAGGCCCATCGGTTTGATTCATTGTGTCCTATTGTGGCCTGCTTTTGTGTGGAAGCTGGCGCCGTAGAATTTCTATCCGGCCCTATACGGAATTGGACTAACTCTCACCAGGAATTCAACGCAATCAATCAGAGACGGCCAGGCGCTGAGGGAAAGGTGTCAGACCTAAATAGGCACAGTATATCTCGGCCAATCAAGGATTACAGTGGAGCCCAATGGTATTAATATGCTGAGAAGTGTTACAACTTAAATTAGGGGGCTCTGTGCTGAGAGTTAATTTTGTGGGCGGCTTGGTTCCAGACATTAATGCACCCGATCTAATGTCCGAGAGCTGTGGCCACCCGCTAGCGCACGAATTATGCATAGGGAACACAGGAGCACTCACGTAAGGAGTCATGGAGTAAAACAGTTCTTCATGAGAGTGCAGACTTCAACAGATTAACCTTGTAGATGCACAGGAGAGAATCGAGTTATATATATCCTGGCAGTCCCCGTAGAATGGCGGCATAAGCCAGTTTTGCTCCAGGAAAGTTGTGAATTACATATAAATGGTTCAAGATATGAGAACGTAAGTTCTGGATGATATAACAGAAACAGCATAAAACTAGCGTCCCACAGCCAGTGATTTATATATTCAGAGAGTACACAGAGGGATTTATTGCAGGTGAATGATGGTTCCCATGTGTGGGAGTGTTGCTCAGGTGCTGCCTTTCCCCTCCCTCCTCCAGTAATGTCTAGGACTCGGGTGCTGGGTGCTCATACGCAGATCTCTCTTTCCTATGCTGCAACAAGATGGCGCCGAGGGGCAGCTGCTTTTCGCGGGCCACTTTCTTACTCCACGAGTCCAGCCAACTACGTGAAAGTGGCTCCCAGGGGGCTCTACATCTCTTACTATCCCACCCTCATTGTATTTTGGGAGTTCTCCTCCCCACGTTTAATGTATCTGCTCCGTGTAGTCTCCTTCTCAGCTCACGGCTAAAGCTCAAAGCAGTCCGATGGCTGGCCTGTAGGAGAATGTGTAAACTGCACTCCTCCTCCCACGTCAAGGGTCACTGCCTGCTTCTCCTCGTTCAGGGACTCAGTAGAATCACCCGGCTGTATATGTGAGCACTGTCAGCTATCTGCCTCTATAATCACCTTCCAGCACAGTCGGTGCCTCTCCGACACTTAAACTCACTCTGTAGGCGTGGATTCAAACGAGGAGAAACAGGCTTCAACAAACAGCTAAATCGTCCTTCTCACTGTAGCCTCATGGAGTCTCTATCCTTGTCGCTATCAAACCTGGCGACAGCAAGACACTATAGGGGGTCCAAAATAGGATTATTTCAGGATACACACAGAGCTCAACGAGGCCACGGTCCTCACTCCATGCAGGTCAGGCCACGCTCCTCATGTCCGCTGATACTTAGGGATGCCGAGAGTCAGACTCCAACAATCTAATATTGATGGCCTATCCTAAAAATAGTCCTAGATAACTCCTTTAACCCCTTTAACAGGAACCTCAGCTGTTTTGGCCTTCCTGACCCACGCACCTATTTTTGAAATCTGACATCCGTGTCCATTTATGTGAGAATCAAAATTTTTGACACTTTTACCTATCCATATGATTTCAGAGATTGTTTTCTAGTGAACATTGTGCTTTAAGATACTAGGAAATTTTTATACATTACACAATCTTGTTTGTTTGGTTGAAAAATATCTAAATTTCATGAAAATTTGGAAAAATTTGCGATTTGAAAGTTGCAAAAATGTCTAGTTGCTCAAGACAGCTAATTATTCAACCACAAATTAGATTATAACTAGCATCTACAATTTGTACCATATAGGTTCGGCATCATTTTTTAAATGTGCTTTTTTTTCTTTTCTAAGAAATTAGAGCGGCTTGAAATCTTAGTTGTAATTTCTCACATTTTCATGAAATTTGGCTACTATACATTTTTATAAGGGACTACTCCAGTTCTGAATAGGCTTCGAGGGGAATGCATGTTAGTACCCCCACCTATATAATGCCATCTCTAAGAAATATACCTCCTTAACGTATTTACAACAGACTATTTGTAGAAGTTTGACTAACCCTATCACCTGATATTTTCACAAGAATTAAAGCAAAGTGGGAGGTGAAATTTCAATTTCTCACATTTTCTTTTGCAGATTTTCATTATTTACTCATTATTCACTGGATACTCGGTAATTGACTAGGTAAATGCAACTTAAATGATCAAGTAGCGACCAGGTCTCGCCGTTTTATAGAGATTATCCCATGTATGTCGGACCCTAGTGCAGTATTTGGAGCTCTCACCATAAGCCCAGAATAGGAGGTACACCTACCTGGATCTGAGGTCCATTTGTTCAATACGATTTTATTTAGGCGCCTAATTTTCAGGTTTGGGAAACCCTAAGGTGCCTAAAACTTAATAAACACCCGTATATTAGGACCAATATTGGAAACTCACTACACAATGTAAGGAATATATTCCAGGGTCATGCATTGAGTATATATTGGACCCCACAGGTGATTCACAACATTTTTTTTGCATGAAGGTGTGAACAGTAAAGAAGAAAAATAATTTTTCCAAATTAATCGCTGCAATTTTTGACGCATAAAGTTTCTGAATGGACAAGGAGATCCTGGGAATAAATAGAATAAACCCATGTTTTTCCGGTCGTGCAAACTGTTTGTTAGAAGGCACTTTCTTTCTCAAAGTTTGGCTGAATACCCTAATGGTGGGTGTAAAGCTGCTGATGTGGGCGCATGGCAGGGCGTTATAAGGGAGGGGAGAGGCTTATTTGGTCTTTTGGAACGCAGATTTTGGTGGGGCCACATGTGCCATTGTTTGCAATGCCCCAATAGTAGCAGGAACAGGGTGAAAAGCATTCCAGAAGTCGCCCCATTTGTGGAATCAACCACGCCATCAGGGGATCTCATCTTAGGGGTGAGTCGTTTACGTGTGGCGATTGGATGCCAGGTGTTTCCATAGTTTTTTTTTAGCTGTTGGGCAATGAAAATGGGCGGGAAAACGAAGGTTCAGTCAGTCTTTTCTTGAGTTTCAATTTTACACGCAGATGGTCGCCGGTTGTTCGCGCAGTGTGAATATGGTGATTACTTGTACGCTATGGGGGTGGTTATCTTACGCTAATGATAGATGGATTTTATATAGTTTTTGTCTTAGGTTTTTTTTTTTGATTTTTGGTTTTTCTTTTATTTTTATTTGTTTGTATGTTTTTTTTTGTTTTTTTTTTTACCTTTTTACAACAGTTAGAGAATGACGTCGCTATAAGAAACTAATTGCAGTTTTGATGTTGTTCCTATTCTGTCCAGCGCCGCATAGCTTTTTTATTTGCTGGTGCAGAGTTGTGTATGGGGTACTCTCTTGTGTTTTTGCGGGGATGTAGTGTTGAATGGTTTTTTATTCGGTTCTACTCATTATGTGGTGCGATATGGATGCTCTGTTCACTTTTTATTAAGGTTTTTGTGAGATGTTTTTGAAGCACAAAGTGTACTAGCAATTTGAGTGTATTTTTTTTTTTTAGATTTATAATAGCGGTCACTGTTACGGTAGTAGTGATGACATGGTAGCTTTTAGACTCAGCCGGTCAATACGATTACACCGATACCCGACGAATTTGTATATTATTTTTTTTTTTTTGTTTGTTACTTGATTTTATGTACATAGAGAAAAACTACTTTTATATCAAACTAGGAAAACTGAACACGTTTTTGCGCTGATCAGACAGCATAGTTTGAGAGCATAACTTTGTTAGAATATTTTTGCTATGTGCTTGGAGCGTTGGCTACAACTGTGAGGTTGTAGGTGAATTGTTTTTTGCGAGAGGAGTTGTGTTATTTATTCAGTATTCATTTTTGGGGGGACAAGGCTCTTTCTTGGATTGCTTTTTTATACGTCGCCATTTTTGAGGAGGCACAGGGTGAAGAAAATTATGCACATCCTGAGTAGAGTTTTTTATTTTGTATAATTTAAGACTGGGCTCGCCAACGGGCAGTATCCGTGATAAGTTAAGCTTGTACTCTTTGGGTCGCAATACGATTTATGGCGGCGTATACCCGTAAGGTATTACTACTAGATTTTCTTTGTTTAGTTGATGAAGCTGTTTGTAAAAAAAAAAGAAGTAAGTTATGTTTTTTTTGTGGTGTAAAACTATATTTATGCATGCGGCTATCTTCGTGAGAGCGTTATCATTATTGTTTATGTTTTTCAAAGTATACAGTAGCTTATAGAAGGCTGTTTTTTTAGGCGGGACTGATAAGCTGACGTCATTTTAATTGGTACTAGACGCTTTTGCGTGTTGTATAGGAGGTGTTTGATCGCTTGTTTATTCAATTTTTACTGTGCTGCGGGGATTGTAACATGAATCTAATTCTTGTGATTGGTTTTGTTTGTTTTGTTTTTTACGGCGTTCACTGTTAGGGTTAATTAACATGACAGTTTTAATAGGGCACGTGTCTCATTAGGCACGCTTGTGGCAGGCCTTGATTTCGCCTAGAATTATGAGGTACTTTATATAGATTTTTGATCTGTTTTTGTGGGGCGTTGATTTTGGCGTGTTGTGTAAAGGGGAGAGAAAGGGCAGTTGTACGTATTTTTATTTTAATTTTTCGTGTTTGTGTATTACGTTGTGGTTTTTTCACTGTATTTTTTGACTTTTTTTGCGACTGTATTGTCACATTTTTATTATAACGCTTGTTGTACCATAGGGGATTTGAATTGAGATGATCTATAGATCATCATCATCTCAATACAGGATATCATGCTCATTTAGCGTTGTTGATTTATTGATTCGGTGTCCCTCTATGACAACTGGTCACCTCCTCTGTTCACGCTGATGCCGGGTCGATGAGCGCCAACAGGGGCTACGGCGGGAGGTTGTCCTGGGCGTTCGGTGACGTCACAGACAAACAGCGGAAGGCGCATTCTCCTGCCTTGTCAGTCGGTGGTCTGTTAAGGAGCAGGAGGCTGTTTGGACGGATGCTTGTCGTGGCGGATCTAGCGTAGCGCTGCTGGCCGTCTACGACAGAGACGCAGGAGGATGCGATGCTGCCTCCTGCGGTCTCTTCTTTTAGTTGTTCGCGAACCGGTTTGTCGCGATAATTTACGGGGTTATGCGCCTACCCCCCCCCTCCTTCGGAGCGATCCGTTGGGTCGGGGCGCCGTAGTGGTGCGGATCGTAGTCTGTTAATTAGACAGCTGACACACTAGGCGACAGTTAGTGAATAGTCGCGCTGAGAATTGCTTTTTAGAGTTCGCGCTGAGTCGCCTCAGGACGTATCTCCATACGGTTCTGCAGGGTGCCGTTAGACCCTGCTCCAAAAAATATAAAAAATCGGGTGGGGGGAGAATAAGCTCCTGGCACGTATTGGATAAGCCACGTCAGTTAAGGGGTGTTAAGAAGGCGAAGATAAAGGATAAGGGCTGTATCTAATGATTCAATCATATCCCTTTGTTTATTGCTAACCACAGAACATTATAATCTCCGCCTCTCATTCCTTTTAATAAAAGATATGAAAGTTCTGCATGAAGCGGCGCTCCCGAGGTGAGATCAGTTAGAGTTTAGGGTTATGGTAAGTGCTGGCCTTCTCGCATTAAAGCACTTCTGGGTTATATGGTCAATGTAGTTGAATGTACGACAATATGTTCATTGAAGTAAAGCGCAACGGGTAGAGGATATGTTCTATAACTTTGCCTTGGGCGCCCACTGATGCAGACTTTGTAACCCATAAGACAAGAATCAATTTACATAGCATGTCGTGGATTATATTGTCTGATTTGAGAGATTGTGTCTAATAATGTACTAGTATTTTATATCTAGCTGTCTAGGGTTTTTGATAATCCTTATATATTTGGTTCTGCCTAGTTTTGCCCAGTGTGAGTAATCTGAGTTTGGTTATTCTTTAAAGTATTCTGCCTAAGTTAGTTTCTCAGTCCTAGAGCCTGCTCGCTTGTATTAGAGTCAGTTGTAGCTTTACGACATTGTAAGGAATATTTTCAGGGATAGAGAAAGGCCAGTGAGGTATAATATTACGGGGTTTTCTCGTTACAAACATCATATCTGTAATGATGGGAACAGTAAAAATAAGCACTTTTGCAATTGGTTTGCATTACCTAAATCATTTAGTATAGCTATTAACTAATCTGTGTATCCTACACCTAAAAATTCAGCCTGGAAGTGGCCACACCCCATTTGCTGTGATTGGGTGCCTGCATTTAGTTTAACCCCCTGTGCCTCCTGTGCTGTAATTGGCTGTCTTATGCTCTCTGTGCTCACTGTCCTCTAAACTGGGTGAAAATGGCTGCCTGAGCTCCCATAGGTGCTGGCCCTCTGTATCTATGTCTACGTTCTCATTGTCTTCCTCTTACTCCCATCTGAGCTGTGTAATAAAGGCTGCCTGAGCTCTCTCTGCTCCTCTCAGTGATAGCTCTATGTGAAGTATCCGGGCAATAACTCAGGTCTGTAGAGCTGTGACATCCTCTCTCACACACTGCTCACACAGAAAGAGGACTGGGGAGAGAGCAGGGACAGAGAGCAATGTGATGATGTCACCAGTCTTCAGTGAGGGAAGACAAGCCAACTGGGAGGAGAGACCCGTCCCCAGATTTGAAGCTGTAAGACAGAGAAAAAGCACAAGATGCCTACAAAAGCCTGTACTGAAAAGATCCCCTTAAAGGCAATGTTAGGGGTAGGTCTAGAAAAAAACTTAAGGAGAGTTAGGTAAGGTCAGTTCTCATTGTCATTGCTCTGCATCTGAACTGAAGCTTTGTGGTGTCAACTTCATCTGTGTCTTTTTGTTTTATTATTCTTTACGACTGATTGGTTAGGTGTTATTCAGTTATACCTAAGTCCTGACTCTTAGGGCATTAAAGTATTGGGAAATATTGCTAGGACAACCAACTGTGAAAGAAAGTCCAGTTCTGTCATCTTTTGCCATGCAGCCTTATTAGAATAATCATACACTACCTATAATAAAGTGACTTCCAGGTGTACCTGGTCATTCTGCATAGAAAGAAGACATCTGTAAGGCACACAGTATGTAACTAGTTTCATGACAAATGTATTTATTACTCTGATCACTGATTTATGAAACATCTGTCTGTCTTTATTTTAAATCATATATCTGGATAACTTCTTACTAACACGGAGGGCAGTTAATATGGCTGGGTACCTGTATGTAAGTGATTTCATATAGATTCGGGTATTATCTTGCATGCATTTAAATTCACTCATTTAGTATTTTAAGGTTGGCTTTTTATGTAATGTGAATTATTGACATATTGTATAATTGGTTCATGAATAACCACAATTCATAAAAGCACCTTAGGGATGACGTTATGTAATAATGTGGTGGTATAGCAGGTGTCTGTCACAAGCCATATCACATTCACCTTAAAGTGTTTTTTGTCCTACAATGATTGCACTGATGTTAAGTTATCAATATGGTTAAAACACAACTTATTTATTCATGATTTTAAGACATCACCATAATAAAATTACAATAGTCAACAGCTCAGCAATAACCAAAAGACAGACCATCTACTGCACCTGACAAAAACTGTCACCCGTGTCAATTAAATTTCTATGAATATTGAGAGAATGACAATATTAAAATATGGAGGCAGATAGCTTCGCATCTCATAGGAGTGCTGACTCAGTCATTGCATTTACAATGAAAGTACTCTCTAAAGGAAAGTTCTTGCAGATCTGTAAAATCAGAATTATATTAACTTCTTCAATTAACATTTTGTTGTCTCATCTCCTTGTTTATTGAGCCTTGCAATAAAAATCACATTTACAATGTCTGGCTTAGTCTTCTGACATTCTTGTTCTTTGTAAAAGCTTGGTAGTATAATTGTGGATGTATGCCATAGTAAGAATATTAAGGATCATTATGGCTAATGAAATGATAGGTTATTACTGCATTAAAATAGCATTAGTTTTCATTTAAAGGGAAATACTGCAGTATAAAGAGAAGCTTCATTAATCAACTGTAAATCTTTTGGAGATTCCCATGTTCGATGAACTTTTGCATTTTTATCTGTTAGCAAAGTAAAATTAGTCATTGAGAAAATGTTCATTACTTTATTACTTACACTATAGGGTATATGTTTCAATCTAACTACAGCAGGAAAATGACATAAATGTTACAGACAATATCTATCACAATTATTAAAGTTTTGTACCATTTTGTGCCTGAAAACCCAAAAAAGTTTTGACATTTTTTATAGCTTCTTAAAACAGAGACACAACAAGACACGTACAATTTTGAGTATATGTATACCATTACACTACCAATTATTAGCCCTTGTACAACATGCTATATTAGTAAATGCATCAAAAGTATACACATGCAATGAAGACAGAAAAATCAGTCAGCACATCAAGATTGACATAGACACTGGTGCCAGCTGTTGTAATAAAGATTCCCAAAAAGACAAAAAAAATACAGCAGCGCCAGCTGGCAATGAAACCCATATCAACATTAGATTCATGAAACAATTAAATTGCATTACTGCTTGCTTTTCTACAAGTTTAAACTGGAGGTTTTTACTGCACAAACTGATCAAGTTTTGTATGCCTACCTACCACATCAAGGTAACCTCATAAGGTGGGTCCCTAACTATAGATCTGCCTCTCTGTGGTGCAAAACTGTAGTTTGTCTTTTTGGGAATATTTGGCTGGTGCTAGTGTCTATGTCACTTGTAACAATTAATGTGCTGGATGATTTTCCTGAGTTTATTGCGTTATGCATTTGGCGGAGTGGCTGTCTCCACTTTGGCCTTTGCACTAAACTCATTGTCACAGAAAGACAGGTCAGGAAAGCCTGACACATCGATTGCTGGGTAGTTGTGGATCCTCTGGGCGACCACGAGCATAGATGGTGGTATAGCGGACCACGTCAGGTAGCAGAGTCTAAGGGGTCCCGGTCTTTCACTGAGCCCAGCGCAAGGCCGGGCAGACTTTTCTGTGGGGAACCCTCAGGTCGCTACCCTTGAAATGACTACTCATGGTGGCAGCCAAAGTGCAGGACACAGAGTCCAGGCAGGTATCAAACAGGTAATGGCAGAATACAGCAGAAACAGGAACAGGCTGGCATGAGGCAGGAAGTTCCTTTAATCATAAGAGGTTGTAGGTCATTGGACAGGTAATTGGGACACTGTCCCTTTAAATCCAGACCAGCAAACGTGTGCCTGCAATAAGGAGAGAGTGTGCAGACCCAGACAGGGGCAAGGACAGGTGAGTAGCAGCAATAACAAGGGACACAGCAACAGGTACAGGAACCGAGGACACAAACAGGCAAACAAACATGTCCGTTTTCCACAGCAGCGGGCGCAGCATGAACCATGACACTCATCTTTACTGAGGTTACTTGACGTGGTAGGTGGGTATATACAACTTGATCAACTTGTGCACTAAAAACCTCTATTTTATAGTTGTAGAAAAGCTAGCAGTAATGCAATTTAAATGGTTCATGAATTTAATGTTGAAGAGGAATTAACTGCATTGTAGTTAAGATAAGGCTGTATATACAGAAAAAGACAATTAAATTATGCTATGAGATGCATTCACATATAAAAAAAATTACCATCAGATCTTCAACTTTTAAATCTAAATTGATGGAACTTTTAAATGAGGGAGCTTCTTTGGGTTTTATTACCTAGAGACAAGTTGATTTTTTTAGTGGTTGCTCACCCTGTCACAGCAATATTTCATTTGCTTCTGAAGATTCACAAACCAGGTTTCCCACTCACTTTCCGTGCAATAGTAGGTGGTATAGGCTCTTTAAATGAAAATTTATGTGAATGGGTGGATGGATTCCTTCAGCCCCTGATTAAATTTATATCTGGTTATTTAAAAACACAGCAGGTTTTGTCCAGCTTTGCCCATATTAAATGCATTGTACATACTGCTGGATTAAAGCAGATGTAACTTCCTTGTACAACATTATCCCTCATGATAAAGCCTATTGGCATTAAAATGTTTTTTTAATACATATAGCAATCATTCTGACCGTTTTGTTTCATTTCTAATATGTACAATCTTTTGCAACATTATCTTCTTACATTTGATCAACAGTTCTATCTTCAAATAGCATGTGCCTCAATGGAGGCTAAATTCTCACCATCACTTGGGATTATTTTTATGTCATGGTGGGAACATTCTTTTTTATTTGATTTTTGAAATCCTTCTTCATCAGTTATAATCTGGTACGGTCGTTACATAGATGATCTATTGTTTATCTTTGATTCCTGTATGGCAGCCGTGCCAGATTTTGACATTTTTCTCAATTATAATTCATTGGGTTTGGTTTTTAGTTGTGAGGTCCAAAGTCAATCTATTTGGTTTTTTTGGATGTATTGAGTACTGTCAAAAATGATCAGATTATTACGAGTTCATTTAGAAAGAAGACTAGGTAATAAGGCGCGTCAAATCCTGTCATCCATCACACAAAATAAAAAACATTCCTTTGGGTGAAATGAAGCAAACCTCTACAAATTGTACACTTGGTAATGACTTTAATCAGGAAGCGAATAGTATCAGTGAACGTCTCAGTTGTAGAAAATATTCTTCTTGGACTTCACAGGCAAGGTCTTTTGCTGTGGGCAAAGGTAAACAGAACCTGTTACTAGATACTAAAAACACATCCCAAGCTCTACAGAACAAATTTCCAATTACATTTTAAACTGCATATAAGAAGGATAATAAAAAAAATTGTAATATTGTTTAATATTGTTTAATCAAGTGTGTTGTCAGAAGAGCAACCACTATAGGTCAGTCTTTATCCCTAAATCTGTTTCTCAGTGTTTCAGTACACAACCACACTTGTTTGCGTTATCAGTGCACTTACAAATGTGGACATGCACAATGTATTTGCTGCTCAGTGCTATTAGTAACTGACAGCATTATATCTTATACGAATCAATTATTACATCATAACAATATATTAATTGTAATTAAAAAAATATTGTTTATCTTATTTCTTGTACAACTTGCTGTTTGCAATATGTGGGCTGCATGTCTCAGAATTTCAAAAAACTTATATGTAAACACTTTTCTGCCGTACCACATGCTGCACTTGGTAATGTTTCTGCACTCTCTGTCAACTTTGGGAGCGTCCATAATGGTGACATCTCTAGCTTAAGGTATTAAACAGGTTACGTCTGTACCCCAGAGGCTCCTGGCGCCACATCCCACATGTCGTGCCAAGGGTGCACTTGCAACTCCATTCTCCACTCACCCCTCCTTGCTCCTGCTGGTTGCCGTGTGCGGCAGTTCATTTGGATTTAAAAGGCCAGCACGCTAGTGATTTTCCTTCACCAGACGCTGGCCCTATTTAAGCCCTGCCTCTTTCTTGGTTTCCTGCCGTATCAATAATGCCTTGTGCCTTACGAGAAAGCAATCCTTAAGCCTACGTTCTAATATTCCGTGTACCGTAGCCATTGCCTCTGTCCCTAGACCATTAACCTTTGCCACCTGTTCAGACCTTCTTGCCTGTCCCCGACTACAAGCCTGCCTGACGATTCTGTACCTCGCTCTATCTCGGCTTCCACCGCAAGCGTCACACAAGGGTAGTGACCTGGTAGGCGGGGTGCTCTGGTGAAAAACAGGAACTAGTTAGACTCCGCTCCCTGGTGTGGCTTACACCACTGCTTGCAGTGGTCTAGAGGATCCCGCAAAGGTGCCTCTGCCAAGCATCATGGACTTCACCACTATTGTGGCCCAACAGTCGCCTCAGATCGCACAACAGGCAGAGCAGCTTAACCAGCGGCTCCTGTGGTGTCCATCTGTGCCAAGCTACGTCTGTTCATGCCGACGAAGTTTGATTACCCAGTGTTCCCTGCATGTGGAACTTATTGCCAGTCAGTTCTCGACTGAAAGGTCCAAGGTGACCTTTGTGGTCAGCCTCCTCTCTGGAAAAGTTCTAGCTTGGGCGACTCTTCTCTGGGACAGAGATGATCCTGTCACGGCCAACCTTGCTACATTCCTGCAAGAATTCAGCAGCATCCTCAAGGCACCAGCCTGCACATCCTCTGCCGAGACTGCTCTTTTGAACCTGCATCAAGGGGATTCTTCCGTAGGCAAGTACACTGTACAGTTTCTGACCTCGGAATTGTCCTGGAAATATGCAGCATTAAGAACCAATTTCAAGAAGGGCCTCTCCAGCCAGATAAAGGACGTTCTGTCCACCAAAGACCTTCCTGCTACCCAAAGTGACATTATCCACCTGGCCACTCGGATTGACGCGCTTTTCAGAGAGACAAGACAACCTCCGACAAGAGCATGAACTGGCCAGGCCACATTGTCTACCCTGTCTTGCTCCAGTCTTTTAAATGCCACCACTGCCACTCTCTCAGCTGGCCACTGAAGAGGCCATACCAGTAGACAGAGCCCACCTGATTCCACAATAATTGTCCTGACAGCGTGAGGAGAACCTGTGCCTCTACTGCGCCAGCCCCGAACATTACCGCCAACAACGTCCGGGAAATGCGTGCACCCAGGCCACGTGGGAGAGGCGTCCCGAGGTGTGAACAATTCCTCTCCAGGTCTGACTATGCCGAACACCACGCCTGACCGATACGGTGTTCAAATCCAAGTTCCCGCTTTCCTGGATTCTGAATCAGCCAGTAATTTCATATACACAGCCCTGGTGACTAAATATCATCTCCCGGTGGTCCGCCTGGATAAACCCTTGGTCATCTCCTCAGTCAGTGGGGAGCTTCTCAGTGACTCTGTTCAGTTCTGTACTGGACTGTTGTCTCTTCAAGTAAGAGCATTACATAAGGAGAAGATTGTGTTTTATGCACTACCTGATTCTTCATCAGCAGTTCTTCTGGGTCTTCCAAGGTTGCAGGCCATGCCCCTATGAGCAACTCCAAAACGGACGAACACGTGTTAGGGTCAAGACTGCCAATCCCATTGCTTAGTGGCACCTTGGCCGGTGCACCACACTTCTCCACTAACGACCTCCAAGCCCCTGCCGGGACTGCCCGCTCCATATCAAGACTTCAGGGACGTCTTCTCCGAGAAGCAGGCTGAGACCCTTCCTCCTCATCATCCATACGATTGTCCTATAGACCTACTGCCCGGTACTAGCCCTCGCTGGGTTAGGGTCTATCTGCTGTCTTTACCAGAGACTCAGGCCATGTTTGCCTACACACAAGAGAATCTCCAGTAGGGATTTATACGTAAGTCTTCTTCTCCTGCTGGTGTCGGGTTCTTCTTTGTCGAGAAGAAAGATGGTTCTCTATGCCTGTGTATTGATTATTGTGGTTGCAATAAGATAACCATTAAAAATCGGTACCCATTACCATTGATCACCAAGCTAGTTGACTGACTCTGGGGTGCCAGAATTTTCTCTAAATTGGAATTACAGGGGCATATAATTTCTTTTGGATCTGTGAGGGGGAAGAGTAGAAGACAGCCTTCAACACTCGGGATGGGTACTTGCAGTACCTGGTCATGCCCTTCAAGCTGTGTAATGCCACTGTGGTCTTCCATAAATTTGTTAGTGACATCTTCAGGGTCCTCCTGTATTCCTGTGTTGTTGTCTACCTGGATAACATCCTATTATTATCACTTGACCCTGAGTCCCATCAGATCCATGTGTGCCATGTCCCTATGCATCCACGCAGCAATCCCCTCTATGCCAAGCTGGAAAAGTACCTCTTCCACGAGACCAGTCTTCCATCCCTTGGGTACATCATTTCAGACAAGGGACTGTTGATGGACCCTCCAAAGTTATCTGCCGTCTTGCAGTGGCCACGACCCGTCAGTCTTCGAGCCATACAGCAGTTCCTGGGTTTTGCCAACTACTATCGCCAATTCATTACACATTTCTTTACTGTGGTGGCACAGATCGTGGCGCTCACCTGGAAGAATGGCAAACCAAAGCTATGGCCACCAGCGGTGGAAGAAGCACTTACTAGGCTAAAATTGGCAATTGCCCTTCTTCTTGGAAGTCAATGCCTCTTCCATGGGGGCTGGAGTAGTCCTCACTCAGAAAGACCCCAAAGGCAAGACCCTCACATGTGGATTCTTTTGTAAAACATTTTCTCCCACAGAAAAAAATTACACTATTGGGGATCGGGAATTACTGGCCATCAAACTGGCCTTGGAAGAGTGGCACCACCTCTTGGAGGGGCCACTCATCATACGGTCAATATCTTTACAGACCACAAGAATCTCCTCTACCTACAGATGGCACAACGTATAAATCTGTGCCAAGCCAGGTGGTCTCTTTTCCTCTCCCGGTTCAATTTTGGAATCCACTTCAACCAGCAGAGAAGAATATCAAAGCCGATGCCCTCATCATATATCCAGAATGTCTGATCTCTGTAGCTCCCATAGACCACAAACATGCACATCCATGTAAGATGTACGTGCGTCCAGCACTCAAGGAAGAAAATAGTGAAATTGGATAATTGTTTTTGAGTTGCTGGACATCCCGGGATACGAAAATCCTGTTTACTAATTTCCCATTTTTAAAGATTGTTAAAGATGTTAAAGATTTTGTGGAATCCTGTACTATTTATGTCCATAACAAGTCACCGCAGCTAAAACCTGTGGGCTTGCTGCAACCTCTGCCTATTCCCAACTGTCCATGGAACCGCATCGCTATGGATTTCATCACTGACTTATCCCCCTCTTCCAGTAATACTATAATTTGGGTGGTCACAGATCAATAATCCAAAATGTCACACTTCCGACTTTTGCCTGGTCTACCTTCTGCTCCACATCTCACCAACCTCTTCTTCCAACATATTTTCCAGTTGAACGGACTCCCAACATATTGTCTTAGACCGGAGAGTTGTCTTCTGGACCTCTGTTCTCAACTACAGGTTGAACTGGACTTTTCATTAGCCTATCATCCACAGATGAATGGTCAAGTGGAAAGAGTTAACCAGCGCCCACCTCTCCCGCTGCCTTCATCTTCTGATGTTCCTGCAGTGGACTGTCTGGTTCATGATCTATCCTCCATATGGGAGAAAACAAATCAGTCCCTGCAACAATCCTCGGCCCACATGAAGGCCTAAGCAGATAGAAAGAGAAGACCTTCTCCATCCTTTGCTCCGGGAGACCAGTTGTGGCTGTTTGCTAAACATATCTACCTGAAGGTCTCCAGCTACAAGCTGGGTCCTCAGTTCCTGGGTCCTTTTAAGGTACTTATATTTACTATTTTGCCATAAGTAAACTTAAACTCTATCAGTTCTCTATCTGTAAAACACTAAAACTTAACTTTTATTATGTATAACTCTTAACCTCTATACACACTATTTAAAAACCTGATTTTTAACCTCACCATTTAACCCTTTCTACTTCTGAAAGAAGGAATAGCTCCTTTTCCATTATCAAGTCTGGTGGAGCACCACCTATTACGGATGCCGGCGTAATTGCGGGGCGAAATCCGTCCCTGCAATTACGACGGCAATAAGCCGTGTGAACCAGGCCATAGAGTTTACGTTTGCCTATGGCAAAATAGTAAATATAGTGATCAAAAGTCACTCTTTGTTCTCTTGTGAGATTCCCAATTTTTTGGAGACTATGTTTAAGGTACTTAGACGCATAAACCCAGTGGCTCCCTTCCACCATGCACATCCCGAACTCCAACTATGTCTCCTTGCTAAAACCAGTCACCCTGAATCGATTCTCACAGAAGTTTGTTCCCCCATCTCCTGTAGCTGATTCCACCAATGTCTTTACAGTAAAGGAGATCTTGGCCATGAAGAAGGTTAGGGGGAGACAATTTCTTTTAGTTAACTGGAAGGGGTTCAGGCCGGTAGAAAGGTCTTTTAACTAGGTTCTGGCAGGCTAGATAGAGGGGGAAGCCAAAGGGGGGAGACTATAACGGGTGCCCCCGCAACGCGACAGTCAGTTCGTGGGGGCACCCGTACTCCAGTGGGTCCTGTGGCACTTGGCGCTTGTCGGGTGGTGGGCGCACGCAGCAGCTCAGGTGTAGCCACCTGGTAGGACTCCCACCACAGCAAGGCCAACCTGCCTTGCAGCAGACTCTGGTGGATACCAGGACCTATTTAGACTCCGCCCCATTGTGTGGCATACACCACCGCTTGCGGTGGTCTAGAGGATCCACACCTCAAGCCGTTACAACTACCGTCAATTTGAAGTGATGACCTCTGATGGAGGAAGCTTCATACCGTAAAACCCTAATGGATTTTTGTTTATGCAATTCCCATTGACAAAGCAGCAACTGTGAAACATGGCGTGGGGTGGTAATGCTCCTGGCCCTCTTTCAGATTCCTATAGGTTAAGTATTCAGTATTTATTTCTGTTATCTATACACGATTTTAAACCTATCCTATGTGCATCTATCATATACTAATATTTTTGTATTAAGTTGTCTATATTTGTTTATGGGTTTTGTGAGCTACCTTTTTTCCCATTGGGTGTATATATTTCTATTTTTAAATTATTAATTTTTAATGCATACCAATAAAATAACAATTTTGTGCCAGTGTTGGTGCTCCTTTTCTCGTTTTTCTTGCCTTTATTACCATCAAGCTTTTTTCACATTTCTAAACCTGTTTTGAAAGTGATTAATCAATCATGTGTTTGTAATACACCAAGACTTCAAAACACAGTTATTGATTACTTACTTGAAACATCTATCTGAACAATTTAGACAAACTGAAAGAGCGAAAAGACCTGTGCCCTTCATAAAAACATAACACTTGTATGAACAGTTTTTTATGGTAGAAATTTAAATTAGGTGCCCTAGTTTAAACATAAGTTTGGATCACACTACAGCAACTTGTATTCTTTTGATTTGTCAAAGACTTTTGACATAAAACAGGATATATTTTTATCAAGAGATGATGTAATGTATCATAACTTTCACTTCCTCGATCTATGAAATGTAGTGATCTAATGTATACTATATACCGCAAGTAGACAAACAACTTATTCTAAAACCTTAGCTAAAAATCATGTTGATGTGCTTTATCTTTTGCCCTTAACTATTTAAGTTGCTAAAAATGAATCTGAATGTCCCATTGACATTTTGTCAGCTAATAACATTTCCTGATAAGGTTTCATAGTATTTCGAATTTAAGGGGGGCTATCCCAGGTTTTTGTCAATAAAACAGCTGCCTTAGGGGGCCACACCCTTAAGGAGAATTGCATAAGCCCCCACCACAATTGCTTGTCTTGTGTCTCTTACCCATTCCGGGGGCCCGTAATGTAAGAGTAACAGGAAGTTTCCACACCAGCTATTTTGAATACGTTTTTTGGATCCAAAAAACGTATTCAAAAGTCTGCGCAAAACGCATCCAACAGCTCCCAAAGTGTGCTGTGTGTTTTGGATGCATTTTTGCTGCAGTAGAATGCACCCTAAGTATAGATGGGCGAATTGATTCTAACGAATTGGAATCAATATTTAGAAATTTCAGAAAAACTTCGAGATTCTGAAACGAATCGAAGTTTGGGGTGATCGTCAGGGATCGCAGAGTGTTTTTTAATAATTGATAAAATGCTGCGAGCACATGGAGTTACATGGGGCAAAGACTCTGGGAGGAAGAAATGGCGTTAGCCTTAATACATGTGCAAAATGAAGCCAATCAGAAGACCGGCGGGATTTCTGTGACATCACGCACTAAAATAATATCCGGAATGCCATGCTCGCAGCCTCACACTGCTCTCGTTGTGCCGTGCTGTAGATGCTGCAGTAGCTCTAGCTGAAATCTCACACAAAAGAAATAACTTTTATAAAGCGATTTTTGGGTGTGTGTCATAGCTATTCTAAGAGACTGCATCTCTTACGATCAAATTTTGATTTTGTGGGTTTATTGGAATAGAAGTCCAGTGTGAGCCATTCAGTCAGTCTGCCAAACTGTACATTTAATGCAATCTGGTCATTCTGGAGCACATTGAATATCCAAGGTTTACTAAGGCCTTGGTTTTATTGCTGTGATATACAGTTAAAGAAAATGCGTTGTTTGGCTGCTCATTTCTTTGGCGCAATTTATATCCAAGGGATAATTAAGGCGTGTTTGTGCTATTGTAGTCAGTAAAAGAAACAGTGTATTTTCAAACGTCAAAGAAGAAATATTTCCTGGTGATTCCTAAAGCATAATTTATATCCGAGAGGTTTATTAAGCATGTTCTGCTTTTTTAGTCAGTAAAATACACGACGGTTTTACACGCCACATACCAGTTATATTTTTTTGGCTGCTCATCTTCTTTTGCGTAATTTATATCCAAGGGTTAATTAAGCGTGTTCTGCTTTTGTAGTCAGTTAAAGAATGTGTTTTTTCAACGCCAAAGAAAAATTTTTTCCTGGTGAATCCAATACATAATATAGATCCGAAGGTTAAATTAAGCGTGCTTCTGCTTTTTTAGTCCAGTAAATACACGACGTTTTAACACACCCACTACCAGTTAATTTTTGCCTGCTCTTTTCTTTTGTCGCAATTTATATCCAAGGGTTAATTAAAGGGTGTGTTCTGCTTTTGTAGTCAGTAAAAGAACAGTGTTTTTCAACGCAAAGAAGAAATTTTTTTCCTGTAGCATAATTTATATCCAAAGGTTAATTAAGCCTGTTTGTGCCTTTTATATTCAGTAAAATACACGTGTTTTTAAACAAAGCACAACTACAAGATAAATTTTTCCTGGCCATTTGTAGCGCAATTTATATCCTAGGGTTACCCAAGCTTGTTAGTGGGTCATTTGGTAGTCAAATACAGAAGGTTTGTATTTATCATATACAAGATATCTTCAGTAAATAGAGTCTGTAATTTTTGAACAAACCAGTATTCAAACAGAGAGTTGGCAGGCTTCTTACACATCGATTGGCAGTGGCACAAGCATTCAGGAGCAGGCACAGGTCACAGCACAGTAAGGGGACGTCGCAGCAGGGGTTAACTCGGTGAGCCAAACTGCCGTGTCATGATCGGCCGTGTGTTGTAGATCAGCAACCCAAGGGTTCATGATTGTTGAGTTAGGTCATCAATCATTCATTCCTCATGACAACCCTAGAGCGTTGGGTTCGTCTAGATACAACTCTTGAATTTGGCATGGCTCGGTAAACATGTTCACGTCCCTCACCTGTCCACAACCCGCTCCTGTCCCTTTCGGAGTCCCTCAGCCAAAACAGTATGTTGTCCTGAGCTCAGTGTTCACTCAACCAGTTATTGACGAAAAATTTGAGGACATCCATTCATACTGTCGAAACGAAGTATGTTTGGGGCAGAAAATCCCCTGCTTCTAGGCAGTATAGATGTGGAAGTGGCATGGGAGGTTTTTTTGGCGAGCGTGTCAGCCACTGCATACCAAGACCGTATGATGAGTGTGACAGTAGTGACCAGATCAAACACTCATGAAAGTATAAACAAAGTGGGTTTGAATCCATTTTCTAGAAGCTTTCACCCAGTTTGTTCAAATGCACTGTATGGAACTTAAACTGAAGTAGACCAATAACTAACAGGGAATGTTTTTAGGTTGCTTTATTTGCATTCTGTGCCATTGTTTGATTGAATTCAGTACAAAACAGAGTATGGGACAGAACAATAAAAAGAAATAAAAATGCAAATGCTACAAACTGGCTTTGTTATGAACTTTCTTACAGAATGAAGAATGTGAATCGTATTCCAACTACAGAAAACTTGAAAACACACTTTTCTTCTGGAGGCCCTCCCCTGTTACCAGTCGAACAAATTACTCACACAGATTTCAAGTGGTTTACAGAAAGCAAGTTTGATAAACTTTCCATTTCTTTCATGAACGATAACACGAGGTGATAAATGAAAGTTTGCTTGAACTATTAATCCTCCAGAGTCCCAGATTTTGTAAAGCTGTGGAAATTCTTTTACTGCATTTATAATGTAAAAGGCTCGCCCACACATACCGCCTTCCAAGACTATAAAAATAAATATTACTAATAATAATTTTTAAGAGCCTAATAGAGAAAGAGTTTTCCTTCAGCCACGTCTGTCATATCCGTTACTGTACCTCTTGCCTTTTGTTCCTTGACCACAAACCATTGCCGCCTGTCCTGACCTTTCCACCCTGACCCCGACTCCGTTCCGAGTTTGCCTTACGATTTAGTCACCATGCTAACACCTCACTGCCACCGCAAGCAAAGTCACTTCAGGGGTAGCGACCTGGTATACCCTCCTGCCGCAGCAAGTCCATCCCCTCTTTAGCGGCAGGCTCGGTGAAAACTGGGACCTACTTATAACTCCTCCCCGCACCCTGTGCGTGGCCAATTGCCATCGCTAGCGGTGATGCCAGAGGATCCATACCGGCAGTCCGTGACACATGAACGCAGTGAATGACGTACGTCAGACCAGTAGTCCTGGGGCGACTGACAAATAACACATATCCGCATGAAAGGGCCTGAGCATTTACGCAAGGGTGTCCATGGCATGAGCTGCCACTGCCGACATTAAATATTACACAGGGGTGTACTCCTGTGATCTTGGATCATCTGAAAATGGAAAGATAGCCTCAAAGAGTCTATTCAAGGTCCTTGTTTGGAGGCCAAATTATCTTAAAATAACAAAAAGGTCACCGAGAAAAACAAATCACAACAGCCTTGCTTCTATGAAAGTGCTTTTCTCAGCTTTATCACAAAATGGTGGCTTTTTTATACTTTGCAAATATAGATAAGAAGCCTCACATGTAGCTGGGGGGGGCTGTGAGGGTCTAATGCACTTTACCCATATGTCCCCGACCCTCCTCACAGCTCATGAAGCTTTGGACCAGGTGTAACTTCTGAATAGGTGCCTCATCTTTAGATTTACTGGACACACGACGATTTGCTACAACAACTACAGGCGGCCATCTTTTGTTTTAACACAATAATGACAAAAGATAACCTACATCTTTTTACATGCTGTATTATATAGGTATGTGCCTATTATAAATATTTATATATATTATATATATATAATATATAAATATGTGCTGTATATAATAACTAATACATTAAAATCGAGACAACACAGATCTTATGGCACTTGCAAGCTATGTTTTAAGTCTATGAATTCCGGAAATCTGTAACTCTGTATCAGAATAAAAAAAATGTAGCTCCAACCACCTTAAAGAGGTATTAAGAAAACGATCAGTTAAAATTATCAAATACTGACATTTGCTGAAGTTTTCTGTTATTTTCTGTAATAGACTCCTTAAAAATCCACAATGTAATTACGATTATAAATGATCTTCTTAAGAGAGTCCCTATTGTCTTCTTTTTTCAACAGTGTTAGATCAAGGAGTCTTACCTTATGATATAGTTTGGGATCCAGTTCTCCATGGCAAGGAGCAAAGACATCATCAGTTTTTACCAGACGAGAGCACCAGTGTTGTGCATACTCCTCTAAAAGAATAGAAAAAATAAATTAGCAACTGTTCCTAACCATGAAATATACTTTAGTTGACCTTGAAAGGGTTGGTATGAATTAAAATAAAAAAAGGATCTGTGTCATCAGTTCTTTGGTTGCCTTTAAAATGTTTTGGATCTAATCCCTGGAAGCCAGAGAACTGTTGGAATGAAAGTGGGAACGATTTAAATGGAGACCTAATATTTGTTGTTAAAACCCAAACCCAGTTTCCATTTCAAATTCAAAGCCTGACAAACCTCTTTAAAGGGGGTTCTCCAGTTTATAAAAAAAAACACTTACATAGACCTTATTAGGGGATATGTAAGTTAAGAGTTAAGAGAGGGGGAAGTCCTCCATTCAGCATTCTCAACTTTTAGCCAAAACAGCTACAAAAAACGTCTTTTGCTCTGGATGACGTCCTCTCCTGCATTGCACACAGTTTATTGACTTGAATGGGGAATGTATAATGTTTTATGTCTCCTGTGGCGTTGCAGGGAAACCGAACACTTACTGCCAGGTTTCCTTACAGATCACAGGTGATTGCTGGGAGTCCCAGCAAGGTAACAATTTGTAATCAGCTTATTGTCCATGGACCGTTCTAAAAACTAATACTTGCCCAAAGTGAAGAACCTCTTTAATGCTTTAATACTTAATCATAAGGCCGCTGAAGTAGCACAGCCTGTTCATTCAGTAAAAAAAGAGGAAAATATACAACAAAAAGACATAAAAAAAGATAAAAGAAGAAACTAAAAATAACAAAAACAATAAGTAAGAAATATTGTTCCACCCAATATCCAACAGTTTTTACTGTATATGTTTTCTGAAAAGATAAGATCAATACAAAACCCACAGTCTGGGCCACAGTAAGACAGATTAGACTATATTCATACCAACCTGGGAAAATCTGCTGACTTAGACTTCTAATGTACCTATAGACTTAATTCGTCAATAAAATGCCCTTACCTTTAATGATGCTTTTTGAGCATGGGTTATCATAGTAGTCTGGCACGTCATCACATTCACCTTGACTTGTATAGGCAGTGCAAAAGGATGATGGAGCTTCTTCCACCACCCCACTTTCGGTCATGAGATCATCACCTTCAAACCCATTAAAATTTCCACAAAAACCTATAAACAAAGTAACATCTTTAACATTTGGCAGCTAACTCTAGAGCTAATCATCATGCCTATAGGCGGGTGGACCCTTGGAAATATTTTCTCTGATGAGTCCAAGCTACTTAAAAAGGTTTTCTCACTACAAATGTTAGCTTTCAACATATAAGGACAGATAATTGAACACTTTTCTAAATACATTGATTTTACTGTAATTATAATATAAGAGAGATTTTATGTGCTCTGAGTGCACACAGGTTTCTATGGTTACCTGAATGTAAAACTGCTTGTGACTCAGTGAAACCTCATGGTGCGAAAATACCTTCAAGTCCATTCATGTTTTGGTTCTATGTCATAAAAGAGGTATCAATCTAGGGATTCCCTCTATCATTACTGCGTGTTTTACTATTGCAAATAAAAAGGGGTTCCTTGAGCAGAAAACTACTTTGAACTCAAGTCTTGAAAGCTTTACTTAGTTTTCCATATAAAATTCTAAAAGACTAAAGTTACCAGAAGTTTTGTTCTGAAATGTAGAATTCACTGAGATCCAAAGCTGAAAAACTGGCTTTGCCTGGATTTTCACACTAAGACCAAATGGCGTCACAACATTGATGTAGTAAGCTGAGGGTCTATATATAGCGACTTTATCTGGAAAAAAATAAAAAAAAAGATTTTAACAATAAATAAAACATAAATAAAACATCCATAAAAATCTTTTTCTCCTGCATGTAGTAAGTAAAATTACGTACCATTAATTTTTGGCAGGGTAGTCAAAAAATTGTTGATGAGTACATTTCCACAAGAACAGATTTTTATTGTCTGAATAAAGCAATAAAAAACAAATGTCAGTGAAATAAAATGTTACACCTTGCTTATTCTAGAAACTGGTAGATAAGATTACCTCTAAAGCCTTATTCACACAGTGTGGATATTGACTTTATATGCAGTAGATTTTGCTGCAGCTTTGGATGCAGATTAGCCCGATTAAAGGGGTTTTCTCACTATAATGATTAGCTTTCCAAACACAACAAAATATCAGCAGCACTTTACAAACGCTAATAGACAGTCAAAGTGAATATAGGAACTATTTTAAAATGCATTGCTGCTACTTTTTTGGTGCATGAACATTTGAGGTTCTTAGTGCACATTTTTGATCAAAATTGCAAGAGCCCATCCACCATGACAATATGACCTCAGTTCAGATGGGGACCTACAATAACATCTCACCTCGCTTGGTCTGTGTTCTGGCCTCCATACTTTGAGGAAATAAAGGTCCCAGCTATATGATGCTCAGATTAAAAATAGTCTGTGTGGATGGGCGGAGTGCACAACCAACATGGAGGCTAGCCACTCCTTCACTTTGGTTGTGCTCATCTACACAGACTGTTTTTAATCAAAGCATAATGTAGCTGAGACCTTCATTCCTCAAAAGTATGAAGGCCAGAACGGGCACCAAGCGAGGTGAGATGTTAGTGTAGGTACTCATCTGAACTGAGGTCATCTTGTCATGGTGGATGGGCTATCGCAGTTTTGATCAAAAATGTGCGCTAAGAAACACACATTTTCATGTACCCAAAAAGAAGCAAAAATGCATTTTAAAATAGTTCCTATATTCACTTTGACTATCTCTTGCTGTTTGTAGAGTGCTGATGATATTTTGTTGAATATGCATTGCTTTGCTGTGACGCCAGCATACATGATTTTCTTTAACATTGCTTTGGATGTGCTAGTCAATTTTTATTTTTGGAATGATTAGCTTTCAATATGTAGGGACAGGTAAATGAAGACTTTTTCTAAAAACATTGCTCTTCTGATATTGCCCTGGTCAGGAGATAAGAGAGGTTTTTATCTGCTCTGAGTGCACAAAAGTGTTTCTAGGTTATGGTCTATACCTCCCTTCCAGAACAGACAGGGCAGGGAGTGATGTCACCATGATTAGATGGAGCAGAGTCTTATCTCTGACAAGATTAAATTAAATACCTTCAAAAGGCACTTGTTTTCATTCCTTGACGGTTTGTAGCGTTGTTTACTTACAGATTAAATCTCCTGCAGTCATATCACTATAACAGGCTCAGCTAGGAATAGCAGAGCTCATACGCTAATCACTGCTGTAGAACAACTATAAAAGCCGCCTGGTGAAAAAACCCTTTAAATGCGGTCAATTCACATCCTGTCTCCCAGATGCATTCTACTGATGCAGAATCTGTGTGGACACCTCAGTGGAGATTTTGTATCCGTGAACAGAAAAATCCACACTATAGTCAAAATTATGAACCACAGCGTGGTTTTCCCATTTAAATTTGAAGGGATTTGGATATTTCGCAGAATGCACACACATTTTCTTTGTGGGACACAATGGCACAGTTGAGTATACCACAAACAAAATGTATACCAGGAAAAAATACACCAAAAGTAGTCAAAAAGAGACTGCGCTTGGTCTTTTGTGATCTATGGCTACGTCATGGGTACACAACAGTAGATTTTTGAACACTTTTTATTTAGGATTCAGATGTATACGTGCAATGATACTCAGTCCAAATACATTAATTGTTATATTTTATGAAAAGTTTTTCACATACCCATACAATCTCCGGGTTTTAACAATACTTGATACAGATGTAAAGGCCTGTAAACCATGAATGGAAGTCTCTTACTTAATCAATGCGATGTAAGGTATTAATCCATAAAGCTCAACACCCCGAGGTCCGCACTGCTGCTTGTCAGGCCATGTGTCACTTCGTACTGCGTAATGGCATTGTGCTGCTGCCACAATCGCTGGAGCATGTGCCACGTCAACAATGAGACGGTTGACGGGGAGGCCAAGCTGACGCTGTAATGCAACCAGCCGGGATGAAGCAGGGTTCGAACGGCGGAAGTGTGAGCTCAGACCTCGAGCCTTCCTCAGCAGGCAGTCCAGACCCGTGTAGCGCTTTAGAAATTTCTGGACGACGAGGTTCATGACGTGTGCCAAGCAAGGCATGCGCTCCAGCCTACCGTTTTTAAGAGCGGCCAGGAGATTTCGACAGTTATTGCACACAACTTTGCCTGGCACAAGGTTCTTGTCACCCAGCCAGCACACGGTCTCGTTGCGAAGAGTCGTCCACAGCTCCTGACCTGACGGTCTCCAAGACAGATTAATTTCAGCACGGCCTGGTTTCTCTGGGCACGTGATGCTACCAGTGGACCTTGGGGGAAATAACCCTGCACCATCCCTGTGGTTTTGAAGAGCGAGCGCCGAGCCTGAGAGCCACCGTCACCGCCAGAGACATCCACCCAGCTCACCCAGTGAGCTGTCACAGAGATATAGCGGCCTTGATCGTGCTTACTAGTCCATGTATCGGTGGTCAGATGGACTTTGCCGGACACAGATGCATACAACGCGCTGGAGACTTTAGATGACACGTGGCTGGCCAGGGCAGGGACGGCTTTTCTGGCAAAGAAATGCCTGCTCTGCATTTGGTTTTGGGGGCAGGCAAGGGCCATGACATTGCGGAACCCATCTGTGTCCATAAGACAGAAAGAAAACATTTCCAAGGCCAAAAGCCTGACAATGCCAACATTCAGGCTTTTGGCTTTGGGATGGTTTGGGTTCAAGTGTTTCTTCTGCTCCCAAACCTGGTAGACAGAAGGCTGGCTGCTAGAATGGCTGCTGTACGGCATGTAGGTCAAACTGGTGGAAGGAGAAGGTGTAGGCTGGGTTTCTGTCGGTGGTGGTGGTTCTCGGGCTACGGTGGAGGCTGAAGCGGAGGCTGATCCTTGCTCATGACGCTGAGAGACATGGGCAGCTGAGGAACGCTTGGTCTTGGAAGTGGCGGAGGAGGAGGAGGCGGAGACAGAGGGTGTGACAGTGGATGCAAGCCCGGGACCGGTGTGGTCTTTTTTCGCCAAGTGTTCCCTCCATTTCAACTCATGCATTCGCTGCATGTGACTAGACATGTTGGTGGGGGTTAAACACCTAAGATTCTTCCCTCTACTGATGCGTTTATGGCAAAGGCGGAATATGACATCGCTGGGTGAATCAGAGGCTTGATCAAAAAAGGCCCAGGCTTGAGAGGTCCTGGACCTTTTCGACGGCGATAAGCGAGGAGCGGTGTTTCCGCTGATCATGGCTGGCGGAATAATCTCAGCGGACTTGTGCGACCGCCCTCTCCCTTTTTGAGGCGGGACCCGTACTGACACTACCCCATCGTCTTCCTCCTCGTCCAGTGATGAAGTGCTCGCAAGCAAATTCTGCTGAAAAGACCACGTTGGATCCGCAATGTCGTCATCATCATCAATACAGGTGACTTCCTCGACCTGACATTCTACATCCTGGAGCTGTGGGCTACAAGCAACAGGCACTGCAAGGCGTTGCCGACCGCCCGGGATTTGTGCCGATTGACCGGCTTCCTTCTCCTCCTCTGATGGTATCAGCGATTAGGCGTCAGAGCAGACAAAATCATCCTCTTTGGCCTCTTGAGCTTTTAACATGCCTTCTGACCCCAACCGCATTTTGTCATCAAAGAGGTCTTCAGAAAATGGATTATCCACAGTGGTGGGTACATGAGTTGACATTTGGGCTGCCTTCGCTTCATGTTGGACGGATGCTGACGATGATGATGACGACATTTGTGGCGGTGACTTGGAGGACAAGGAGGTAAAACTGCTGGATGCAGGTTGCGTTAACCAATGAAGAACAGATTGGCGACGCTGTTCGTTACTGAGATTCACAGAGTACCGACCCAGCGATGACAGGCCTGACGGTCCTGCAAACGACGATCTGCTGGCATGCGTGTTGTCGCCAGCACTGGAAGGAGCACCTTCTCTCGTACCTCTACCTCCATGTCCTACACCCCTCTTTGCTCGCTTAACACCTGCAATTCAGTCCATGTTCAGAAAGATAAAAATTTAAAAGGTATGGAAGAGTTTTTGACAGTCTCTTATTGAAAGACGGCAAATCACAGCTATTCTTAAATCCCTCTAATTTCCAACAGCCAGCTAGGATTAGAAACAGAATTGTTTCTATAGAATACCTGTGAAATGCGGTCTGGTGGAAGAATCGTAACACAAAATCAACAGTGTTCTTTCTTCAGTCCCTGAGATTTACAACTGCCCAGTAGGACTAGCAATTGATAGTTTTCAACAAACTATCGTACAAATGCATGATTAGCGCCAAACTGAGACGCACTGAGTGAAATTGAAGTATTAAAAAGTTATATGGATTAATATGGCAGCCTTCGCACCACTGACTACAGGCGTAATTTACTAGGAAATATGTAGAACACAATATGCGTACAACTGAACTCTTTGCGCCAAACTGAGACACACGGACTGCAATAAGAGTATTTAAATATTATATGGATTAATATGGCGGCCTTCGCACCACTGACTACAAGCGTAATTTACTAGCAAATATTTAGAACACAATATGCGTACAACTGAACTCTTTGCGCCAAACAAACGCACGGACTGCAATAAGAGTATTTAAATATTATATAGATTAATATGCCAGCCTTCGCACCACTGACTACAAGCGTAATTTACTAGGAAATATGTAGAACACAATTTGCGTACAGCTGAGGTCTGTGCGCCAAACAGAGGCACGGACTGCAATAAGAGTATTTAAATATTATATGGGTTAATATGGCGGCCTTCGCACCACTGACTACAAGCGTAATTTACTAGGAAATATTTAGAACACAATATGCGTACAACTGAACTCTTTGCGCCAAACAAACGCACGGACTGCAATAAGAGTATTTAAATATTATATAGAATTAAATATGCCACAGCCTCGCACCAATGACTACAAGCGTAATTTTACCTAGGAAATATGTAAACCAATATTCGTAACAACTTAACATCTTTGCGCCAAACAGAAGCACGGACTGCAATAAGAGTATTTAAATATTATATGGATTAATATGGTAGCCTTCGCACCACTGACTACAAGCGTAATTTACTAGGAAATATGTAGAACACAATTTGCGTACAACTGAGCTCTTTGAGGCAAACAGATGCACGGACTTCAATAAAGCTATTTAAAAGTTAGAGGGATAAGTTAAGCTGGTTTTTGGGAACACTAACACGCAGTGATTGCAATAAAACTGAAAACACAGGTAGGGCATGTCCCCACGGCAAAGGGTTTTTGGACGGTTTTTTCGACGGTTTGCGGTTTTAGGAACCGTCGGAAAACCTGCAACAAACTCTCTCCCCACTGAACGGTTTTTCCGCTGGGCGGTTTTTCAGACCGCCGACGGACAGTAAAACATAGAACATGCACCATCTTCCGACCGGTTTCTAGATTGAAAATTAACATTGGAGTCTATGTAAACCGCTCAAAACGTGGCCGGCGGTTTTTGGCGTGTTTTTGGCGCGGTTTTCGGTTTTTGCAAAAAAAAGTGAAGAATAATCCCACCTATAGTGGGTGTGTTTTTGGAGGTCCTTTGCACTTTTTTTTTTTACAAAGGAAGGTCCTGCACATTATTTCACTTCCTGGTCTGGATGGAAGAGGACGCACCAGCATGCCACCAAAAAGTACCACAGCAGTGGTGAGTGTCAGTTTGAATAGAGGGTCTATGACCTCTTTTTAGCCTAAATTAAGCACTTTGTTATTATGCTGTTAGCATGCACATGTGCTGAAAGTGAAAGTGTTGGCCTTTGCACCATTGTGAAATATAGTGATTTGTTTAACTATTTCTCATAATGACATTAGGCCACATTTATTTAAATATTGCGTTATGTTTTTTTTTTTTGTTTTTTTTATTATTATTTTTTTTCTATTTTTCACACAGGTACATGACCACCCCGAGTTGTGGGACAAGTCGGCCTCGGGTACAGTAACCAAATCCTCAAGAATGCTGCATGGATTCAGATCTGCGAGGTACTGTACCCGGAGGAATGGAGCGGGCATGATGCCCGCCCGCAGGGGCTCATCTGTAGGTTATTTTTATTATATTACTATTGTTGTTATATTGTCAATGTAATTTGAATAGACTTTTTTACACTGGTTTTCCCACATTCCCTAATGCGGTGCCTGTCACTTCAAAACTTTATCTGTTCCAAAAGGTGACTTCAGGTTTGTGGCCTCATGTGGTTGCAGCAGTGATGTCCCCTTTTACAACAGACAGGTTGGGGTGACAGGTGATGCAATAGGAAATGTGGGAAAGCCAGACGTAAAAAGTCACGTGTCATACACCTTTTACTTTAACCCACTCTAATTTCTTCCACAGTTGAGGATGTCACTAAACGTTGGAAGAATGTGCGTGACCGCTTCATCAAGTAGCACCATGAAGGGGAGCAAAGTAGGGCCTCACCCTCCCGTCGTCCGAAAATAGCACATGCGGATGAGCTGATGTTCATCTTATCGCAGCGGGAACTCCGGCCGTAAGTACTTATTTATGTGACATGTCTCTGCACCTTAAAATATAAAAATTTAATATTTATTTTTGTTTACTCCTAGGACATCAGGCAATGTCGCCCGTGCCAAGTTGGAGTTCCCCCAAACATCTGATGAACATCAGCAGAGGGAGAGTGACCCCATCCCCTTCACGGAGTCCAGAGCCACAGATGAAGCAGCAGGGGGAGAAGAAGAGCTGCCGGGACCATCAGGGGTGGGGCACACCTCTGGGGAAGAGACATCGGCTGCAGCGGCCTCTGCGGCCACCCCGGAGCTCACCCCTACAAAGCGTCCCGGTTCCCCCCCACGCACGTCTTCCAACGTAGGATTGAGTCAAAGGACCCGCCGTAGGAGGGACAGAGATAGGGAGGGAGAGGACGAAGCTCTGTCCTTCATACGGCGGGTCGTCGGCGAGAACGATCGGGACCATTTTGCATGAGATCTTGCGGGTCGCTGCCACCACCTTCGTCCCGATCGTCACGACGAGTTCAGAATGTACTGTTTCGCTGGGGTGGCAGCCTTTGAATCACCCCGGCCCGTGCCGGAGATCAGTGTGATTATATCGTCCGTGCGGTGGTTACTGGGCATGCCTGGTGCGCCTCTTCCACCAGGACTTAGAGAGAGGGTCTTGGGCGAAATTGCCCTTAAAGACCCCTCTTTTGTGTACCCCAGCCCCGCCCCTGTGCCGCCCATGTTTCCCTGTCCTCCACCACCACCACCTCAAGCCCCTTACCACCACCCCCCACTGCTGGGGCACCTGCGTACAGAAATTGGGTGCCCCAATACCCCAGCAGTGGGTACCAACACGCCCCACCTCCACCTCCACAACCACCACCATCACAACCTCCCCATTCGTTCCTGTCTGATTTGTCCTCCCCCGCGTATCACCAGTTTGATTAATTTTACTTTTATTTTTTGTTAGTGGTCTTTAAGGGCAATTTCGCCCAAGACCCTCGTTGACATTCCTGTTTGTTAAATTGGTTTATATATGTTATTTAAGTTAAATTATTATTAAGTTTTAAAGAATTATTTATTATTTTATAAAAAATTATATTGTTGGCTGGGTTGGGAAAGTTTTGTAATCGGGTGGTGGGTGGGGGGAACATTGATTTGGTAAAGTTTTATATTTATTAATAATTTATAATTATTTTTACATAAAAAGAATTGTTTTGAAGTTTACAGTTGTTGTGTCCATTTTATTTAGCTTTTAATGACATTTAGTTTTTCATTAACCAAGATATTAATGAATATATTTAATATATGTCAATTAACTATCTATATGGGATTACATAGATAATTAATTTCTACAAAATATTAATGTTTTAGGTGTCAGACATCACTCTCCCAAAAATTTCTTTGAGGTAATAAAAGGCCAATTGGATCATATCTAATGGTCATTTATTATTACAAAGAAATAATATTATAGTATTTTTTGAAAAGACACAAATCCAGCATGGAAAAATACACTCAAAGAATCACAAATATAAAATTTATTTTGTAAATAAATCTCAAAAACGTGCAAAAGAAATTTTGGTGTTTGGTTTAAAAGTGGCCACACAAGACACAGTAGTGCAGACAGACATACAACTATTGTCAGCCATCAGGGCTGGTGAGAGCTGGAACCGTGGAGGCAGGCAAATTGCCAGCGAACCGCACCTTCGGGACTCATGAAAAAGTTCATGAAGCTGTCTCTCACATGCACTGCAGAATAAGGCGGACGCCCAGTTTGGAAAGGCAGTCGACAGTCTTGGAAAGCGAACTCCATGATCACATCTACATCGGTACTTAGCTCATAGTCACGGACATAGTTGTGCAGGACACAGGCCGCTTTGATGACCCGATCCACATTTTCCGCCTTTAACTGCAATGCACACGTGAAGACCCTCCACTTATTTGTCAGAATTCCAAAGGCGCATTCCACTACTTTTCTGGCACGGCTCAACCTGGCATTAAATACCCGCCACGGCACATCCAGTGGGTGGAGATAAATAAATCACATGGTTTCTTGCACCAATCAGGCATACTTTTGCACTGAGTACACTAGTCAGCTTGAGAAACAGTCCAAAAACAGTCCAAAAACCGGTGGGAAAACAGTGACAAAAAAAGTACCAAAAACAGTTCAGAAACCGAAAACAGCCGAAAAACAGACCGGTATTGTGACAAAAACAGTCCAAAAACAGTCCAATAACAGCTTGAAATGAGCGGCAAAAACAGAGCTGTTTTTATCCATTGCCGTGTGAACGCACCCGTACAATTTCAACTCCTATCAGAGGTCTTCTGGCCAAAAAAGTGTTAAAAAACAATGCTTTTTCAATTCCAGCTCACAGAACACACTGAGCTGCAAAATATCTCCCTTCGTTTCAAAAGCCTCTCCTGCTGCCGCCCCTGCCCCCAACCCACCTCCCCCTCCCCCCCACCCCGGCAGCCCCGTGGCTACACACACCAGTAGATATCCTTAAAACTTTCTCTAACTAAATAAGAAGTGCAATTCTCTAATCTAACTCTATTCTAAGCTGTAGGTGGATGGTTTCTTGTATTAGAAGTGACTATCAGAGCTCAGCTATTGGTTTAAACCTGTGCCGCCCATGTTTCCTGCTGTGAAGTGTGATAGACAGAGTATGAGCTCAAACAGGAAATGCCGCAGCATAGATAAAACGAGGTCACGTGATTTTTGCAGCCAATGAGATCCATACACCACAAAGTGGTGACGTTGTACATACTCCTCACCCCCCTCTATGCTCAGAGCTGATTGGCTGGCCGCCAAAATGACAGGAAACGCTGAAAATGGCGCGATAGTAATAGATTATCTGTCAGATTGTCACCTAAAATATTGCGTGATCGGAAATTTCCGATCAGCCTAAAAATTGTGCCGATTTCAACGTTTGTCAATAATATCGCTCATCCCTAGTGTTTACCAATCTGGATAACACCAACATAAAATAGCTCCATAAACCAAACACCAAGGTTTTACCCCCTTCTATCCTCTCCATGCAGGAAAACACCAAAACAAATTCAATCTTACACAAAAAAATGTACAAACCTATAAATTTGCAATAATGATAATAATGATAAAATTCATCTTTATTAAATACAAATTCATTAAAAACGTATGTAGAGGTATTTACAAGAGTCTAGAAAATAACGCAAAGACAGCAGTACACACATTTAAAAACCAAGATAACACTGTCTGTCTTAGTTCTTATTTTACATGAATTACCTACTGTTGCCTACCCACAAATTTACCAGGATTAAAAATTCTAGCATGTGATATTGTATTTTTCTAGTTCTTATTTATGAAATATTTTTGTCACAAATGACATAATATTACATAGAACTTACCATTTTTCCTAAATAAATGTAAACTCCTTTCAGGCAGGTCACAGTTCCAGTCATTCCACACTGTTTAATTTTGGCTATTATTGCAAATTTGTTATCTGCATCCTAAAGAAAGAAATACAAAGTACATAGCGATAAATAAAGAAAATATACAATTTACTACATAAACATGAAACAAAATCAAGTATACCTTATGTGGAGATACACAGATGTAGCAAAGCTAAACTTGACAGACAGAATGGCATGGAAAGTTATCTAAACATTTGTAATGACTTTCGTTATGATCTGAAATCAGATAACACAGAAAACTGTGATGTCACTGTCAAGTTGACCTACAACTGTATAATAACATATAAAAATTAATAAATGTACCTATAGCAATAGCAGCCATAGTAACTAGTATTTGAGATATTTGAGGAGGCGCACTCCAATAACAGGTTGGTGACTATTATGTGGGTTCTGTGATGTATGGCAATACTATCCAAACCTGTATTATTACTATATATACAGCCGTTTCGGCTTCCTGTCATTAAAGAGGTTGTATCATTACATTAAATGGTCTTCAGACTAAGGGGACAGTGAAAACAAGCAACTTTGCAATTGGATGTCATTTGCAAAGCTGTCTTGTTTTCACTGTCTTCCTTTTCTTAATTTTCTGTAAACACTGTTCCCCAGTGGCGGTTCGATTCCACCTCCTTTCATTTCATTTGCTGATGGCCCCCGGTCGTATTCACGGGAGCGTGCATTCCTGCCTCTCTCACACAGAATAAGGGGCCGGCAGCATTTCACTCTGCACAGCCAGCAGCGGTAACCCTGCAGCTGCTTCTACAATCAGAAAATAGCAGAATTGTGTCCGGTGCCTTAATGCTGCTGCGTGTATACATAGAAAGGAGACAGATCTGTGGCTTTTCTGGATGAGTTCATAGAAGACTGGATTCAACTGTAACAAACCTCCAGCTGTAAGAGGAGAAGAGATCAGTGCTCTTAGGTCATAGAAGACTGTCTAGACTGAATGCAGGTCTGTGGTATGTAAACAAACAGCTCATACAAAATAAGACTGCATAGGGAGAGGAACGACACAGTGACATGTGGACTCAAACAGAGAGGGGGGATGTACTATCCCCTCCCACTGAATTCAAACAAACACACTGACTCGGGAGTGAGCATGAACAGTGAAGGGGGGGGGATGATGTCAACCCCCGTCAGTTAATAAACACCCAGCTGGGAGGAGAAGAAATGCCCCTGGATTTGAGGAACTGAGAAAATGAAGCTACAAGAAAACAGCCGAACTGATGAAGCAATACATCAACTTTAAATGGTCAAAACTGGAGCCCGATGAATTGTAGTTACACCCTATAAAAGATCATAGTCTTGCGCTGTCTATACACATACATAGGAGATCAGATTAAACGTTTGATTTTACCCATGCTGGGGAATGATTCAAAATGTAACAAGAAGGCGATTAACAAATACAGTCTGTAACAAAAATGTGATTGGTTATATTGTATTTTTCTATCCAGTTGTTGGCTTAAGCTATGCAACTGTTACTTCGATCAGGTGCATCTTGTATTTGTCCAGAATTTTTCTCAGTCCCCAATCCATCATTTCTGCCTGAATGATCAGATCATTCTTATTAATGATATTACAGACGATGGATCTGATGTGTATGGATACGTCTACTTGACACTTGTCAAAATACTCGTCAGATTTTAACCGTGTTGTCCAATGGGTATTTTGACGTGGTTTTCAATGTGGATTTTGGGTTGTTTCTTTCCTGCTGGATTTACAGTCATAAAATTAGCCCCGTTCATCTCTATGGGGTTTTGGACGCGGATTCGACATAGAAATGTTTGGGACTTTACCAAGACTTTTGGTAAAAACAGCGGTTTTGAAATTCTGCCTCAAGAAAATCCGGGTTATGTGGACTACAACTGGGATTTTTAATTGAGGTCTAAGGGGTTGGTTTTACAGTCGGTTTTTGTCGGATTTGAAAATCTGATTCCGCATCAAAAACTGAGTGGAAAAACCTGTCATGTGGACAAATCCTAAGGGTGCATTCATACAGCGCAGTTTTGATGCAGTTTTAACTGCGCTCCAATTAAATTGCCTTTATTAGCAGCAAGCTTCTTTCACTTATCGAATCTGTTTGGAAAGTGATGGATCAATTAGTGTGCTTGTAATCCAAAAAATGCCAAACACAGTAATTGATGACTTATTTGAAACACCTTTCTGAACAATTTAGACAACTGAACCAAGATTGCTGGTAATAAAGGCAGTTTATTTGGAGCACAGTTAAAACTGCACCAAAACTGTGCTGTATGAACGCACCCTAAGGCCACTTGTGGGAGATAGCATATAATTGTCTACATGTGAAGCAGTGCTGAACCTACTTTATTGGCATTCAGCATAGGAAATTAGCAGGAGACTGGTAGAGGCGTGTGGACAGAGAGGGAGCCTCCCATCCCACAGGAAGATTGTGCCACAAGCCGTAGCACTGTTGTACAGCCCAAAGTAAAGATAAGAAACCTCTTGATTCTCTGAAATAAACTACTCCAATTTATCCTATATACCGGGGGTGGGCAATTAATTTTCCCATGTGGCCAAATGAAAAATTGGAATGGTATTACAGGGCCAGAATAATATATTTTACTCAGTTCTACCCAATACCTATATATAGACCCCTGAGTCGATTGCTAAGCTCTTATCAATCCACTTGAGGCCTTAACAACTGGCTTAACGATTGTTACCGAATTCACAATGCAGTTATATGTCCCCCAGTAGGTAGGTATATAGGTTATATGACCCCCCAGTAGGTATATAGGCAGGTTATAGGTCCACCATCGGGTATATAGGCAGGTTATCGTTCTCCCAGTTGGTATATAGGTAGGTTATCGTTCCCCCAGCAGGTATATAGGTAGGTTATTAGTCCCCCAGTAGGTATATAGGTAGGTTTTAGGTCCCAAAGTGGGTATATAGGTAGGTTATAGGTCCCACAGCAAGTATATAGGTAGGTTATAGGTCCCCCAGTTGGTATATAGGTAGATTATAGGTCCCCCAGCAGGTATATAGGCACATACAGTTAGTTCCCAGCGCCGCTATCATCTCCAAGGTCCCAAGCCAATAGCTTAGCGACTGATATCAACTTGGGACCTTAATAGTCCGCAGATGGTGGTGGCACCGGGGACTACGGAGTTGCGTGTAATGTCGGGAAATCTCACACGGGCCAGTCAGAGCTAGTTAGAGGGCCGTATGTGGCCCGCGGGATCTACAATGCCCAGGTCTGCTATATACCATCCTGCTTAGTAATAAATACCTGCAAGATACTCAGATTGTATTTGCAATGCCCCACACTAGGAATAAACTAGGAATATAATAGGAAGTCATGTGCTCTGTCTAAGTTCACAGTGTGGGGCACAGACCCAAAGAGTATCTTTAACTATATGGTGACTGCCTGTTCACTATAAGAGTCCAGACAGTTGACACCTAACTCTGAATGGACATTTTAAAACATCTGTGCAGAGATTGCAGCTGTACACTAATCGTTCTGCTGAGCTGGTGGAGAGTTGGCTAGGAACGATAGCTCACCATGTATGAAGCGCTCAATTAGTGCTGTATACACAGCTCCCAGTGCTGGTGCACCGTAGCTGCAAGAACTGCTGGGTCTTATCAGACCCAGCTTTGCAGTCAATACAGGAGATCTATTACACCAGCCCCAGTAACACGGGAAATCAGTAAAAGAAAAATACCCCCAAAGGTCTTTTTCTGACCCTGGGAGAAGGGGGTGCACAATATGGAAAATAAAATAACAAAACAAAAATCGACAAAAAATTATATTTTATTCAAATTAATACTAACAGCCCAAATTAAAACTTTTAGCTCCCCCCCAGATGACCCTAAAACTTTATATCACCTATATATATGTAACGGAGGAGTGGATCCGCTGGGCCAATGCAAGCGATGATAGCTAAGCCACAGCCAGGGACGGAATCTAAAGTAGCCCCCGGTATTCTCACCAGAGCCGCGACAAAGCGGGATGACTTCCTGCGGCGTGAAGGCTACAGGTCGTTAACCCTGAGTGACTTGCTTGCGATGGCGGCCGGGGTACGCGTGGTACAGAAACGTAATCCGGAGGCGTAGTCGGGGACAGGAGAAGGTCAGGCAGGGCAGCAGAGGTTCGTAGTCATGAGTCGGGCAGACGGGTCTGGGCAGGCCGGCAAAACAGCAGGTCAGGAAACTAGGCAAGCGGGACTGGTACACGGGTAATCAATACGGAACTCCAATAGTCTCTAACGCTCCAAAATCACACCAACATACTGGCAGGAATTACTGGGGGCGGATACCTTAAAATAGGACCCAGCGCCCGACTAATAACAATTATCGGGGACACGGCCCTTTAAAATTAGAGAAGCCGGCGCGCGCGCGCCTTAAGCGGCGGCCGCGCGCAGACGGCGGGACAGGGGCAGGCGCGGCGTTCACCGGAGCGCGGCCAGGTAAGAGAGAGCGTCGCGGAGGCAGACAGAGGGGTGTCGCGGGCCGCCGCAGCCGCCGCGCCAGACCTCCCTCTGCGACGGGAGTGGTCGCGGCGGGGCAGCGGAGCCCGCGACCCCCGTGACAAGTACCCCCCCCTTAAGGTCTCCCACCTCTTTTTTTGAAACCTAGAGAGGAGGTCAGGAGACAGGTTGGTCTCCGGTTCCCACGACGCACCTACGGGCCCGAAACCCCTTCAGTCAATGAGAAAGGAACCACGTTCCCCCTCACTGTCTTCTGTGCAACACCTCCTTGACCTCAAAGATGTTATCAGAGTTGGCCACAGGGAGAAGCGAGACAGGTTCACGGGAGAAAGCGATCAGCACCACGGGCCTTGCGGAGAGGAAGAGAGAGACTGGAAGGAGTTCGGGATTGCGCAGGGTAGAGGCAGGCGGAAGCTTGTAGGACACCGGGTTTAAGTCTGTCGTTGCAAGTACCTCAAAGGGACCCACGTATTTAGGACCCCTAACTTGTAGTAGGCACCCTAAAGCGAATATATTTGCTGATAGCCAAAACATTATCGCCTGGCTCATATAGGGGCGGAGTCCTACGGGATCTGTCAGCCTAGGACCTTAGTGCGGGCAGAAGCCCGTGACAGGGCCTGTCGTGTGAGCTGCCATAAAGCCTCTGATGTCCTTTACTTGGCATCCACGGCCGGGACATGACACGAGGTAGCAGGGGGAGAGGATGGGCGGGGATGTGACCAAACACTGACAAAAAGGGGGATGGCCCCCTCGGGACCCGAATCTAAAGAGTTATAAGAAAACTCCGCCAAGGGAAGAGATCCAGACCAGTTATCTGACGGGCGGACACAAAATGCCTCAGGTAGGTGCCCAACACCTGGTTGACCTCTCAACTGCCATTAGTCTGGGGTGGTATGCGGAAGAGAAGTCTAATGGACCTGCATTTGACACACAAAGCCCGCCAAAATTTAGCAAAAATTGGACTCCCCTATCTGAGACAAATCTGTAAAGGGAGACCGTGCAGACGGAAACGTGACAGAAAAAATGTTGGGCCAGTTGGGGGCAGAGGTAACCAGGCAGTGGGATAAAGTGGGGCCATTTGTAGAAAAACGGTCGGTAACAACCCAGATGACCGTGTTTCCTAAGAGGGCGGGAGGTCCGTAATGAAGTCATTGCTACAAGGGCCAGGGTTTTTCTGGCACCGGGAGCGGTGAAGGGAAAGGCCCGCGGGCTTGAGGCGAGGAACCTTATTATGGGCACAGGAAGGATGACAGGCTAGAACAAAAGACCCTCTAGTCCTGAGCAAGAGTAGGCCACCAGTATTATCGGGTACAATTGAGCGACTATGATCCTGGGTGCCAGCCATATGAGAAGAGTGTCCCACTTTCAGGATTCTAAGGCGAAGGCAGGTGGGCACATACGACTTTCGGGAGGTAGGTGCTGGAGGTCCACCGGGGCAGCCGTGGACGAGGCGCTCCGGGGGGACAATGTGTGGGAAGGAGGCTCGAGACCCACTGTATCAGAGGAACGGGATAGACATCAGCTCTGAGTTTTTTTCGGCAGGCCGTAACTGTAGGCGGAAGTGTCAAAACGGGCAAAGAATAATGACCACTAGCTTGCCTGGGATTCAGCGTTGTAGCCTACTGAAGATATAGGAAGATTCTATGGTGGGTCTGTGAAAGATATGTCGCAATGGTGGCGCGAGCCCCTCCAGTAGATGACGCCATTCTTCAAGTGCCAGCTTAATGGCCAGCAATTCACGATCACAATGGTATAGTTCTTCTCGGCAGGAGGAATGTCATGGAGAGAAAAACACAGGTATGTAGCTTACCAGCGGAGGATCTCTGCAGGAAGGACCGCACTAGCGCCGACTAGAAGCATCACTTTCCAGGAATAAAACGGACAGTTAGGGTCTGGACGAGACAGGAACCGGAGCCGAAGCAAATGCCGCTTTGAGCGATTGAGGCTTCTTGGGCCTTCTGGGGGCCAGGATTTCGGATTGGCATTTCTTTCTAGTCAGGGCCACCAAGGAAGCCACCAGTGTAGGAAGTGGGGGATGAATTGCCTATAATAATTCGCAAACTCCAGAAAACGTTGTATGGGCCCGAATGGGCCCAACGGTTGGGGCACTCTGGCAACCCACGCGGAGGCTTGGAGGATCCATTCCGGAGACCCTTTCAGTGACGTTGACCCTAAGAAGGGTAAGTGGCACGTTCAAAGAGGCACTTTTTGGGCTGGCAAAGAGTGATGAGTGCGGAGTCGCCTGAGGAATGGCGGAACAATGGTGGCTATGAGTCTCGAAGATCAGGGGAGAAGATGGAAGATCGTCAAGTAGACGATTACACAGGACATAGAGTAGGTCCCGAAAGGATCTCGATGAACAATGATTCTGAAATACATGCCGGGGCGTTGCAGCGACCCGATTTGCATAAACCTAATACTCGAAATGGCCGTTCCCATGTATTAAATGCCGATTTCCTTCGTCACCTTCCTATGCGATTAAGTTTTGGCCCCGCGTTGATCCGCAGTTTAGAAAACATTTTCGCCACACGCAGGCGGTCAAAAAAGTCTCGGAATTAAGGGCACAGGGTAGCGTTTATTTTATGGTAATTTTATTCAGGGGCCCCGATAGTCGATGCCAGGGCCCGGAGGGGACCCGTCCTTTTTTCCACGAAGAAGAAGCGGCTCAGCCGGAGACGAGGACTTACGGATGAATCCTTTGCGGAGGTTCTCCTTGACGTACTCGACATCGCCTAAGTCTCCGGGACAGAGCGAGGGTAAACCGGCCTTGGAGGGGGGGGGAGTACAGCCAGGTTGCTGTCAATGGGGACAATCATAAGGGCCGGTGTGGGGGAAGAGTCTCGCCTGGCTCTCCGCGAAAAGACATCGGCAAAGTCCCAGTATGGCGAAGGTTAGACCTGGGAGAGGTTTGGCAGACTTCGGGAGCGACTTGAGGAGCGAGTTGCGGCTTAGGACAGGCAACGAGTGAGAAACCGGAACCCCAACGCATGACTTCACCAGTGCTCCAATCCAAAGTCGGGGGTATTGGTCCTGCAGCCGCAAGGGAGGCCCAGAAGGATTTCCGAGGAGGATCGAGGAGGACTAGTAGTTGCAAGTCTCTTGTGAAGGGCCAATTGCAAGAAGAGGGGGGCCGTACGGAGGCGGATAGCGTCCTTAAGGCATTCGCCACTGGACCGAGGAGACGAACATAGGGTTTCTGCAGGGAGTCACCGGGAGACGAAAACTGGTCACAAGTTCGTGGCTTATGAAGTTACCTGCCGATCTGAGTCGATAAAGGCGGTGGCCTGTAAGGTGCTGTCCGGAGAAGCACAATATGTAGGGCATGAGTCTGACGGGGAGACGGCCGTTCTGACACTAGGTTGCCTCTCCTACAAGCCCTAGGTGCGGAGGTTTCCCGGGCGCACGGACAGTCCCAATGAATTGGCCAGAACAGCACAATAAAGCACAATGCTTCAGACGACGGCTGAGACATTCCTCCTGGGAAGGTGGCTCTCTCGACTGCATAGTTCCTCTTCATGAGGCCGTTGGAGGAAGAGGTGACGCTGGAACGTGGGAGCCAGCGAGGGAGACGGCGTGGGACGGACGGTTTCCCGTTTGCAGGCGGAGTTCTTGTTGCCTTTCGGCGAAGCGAATATCCACTCGGGTGGCCCCAAATGGATTAGGTCATCAAGGCAGCTTGGTAAATCCCGAGCGGCGAGCTAGTCCTTGATTCGACCCGAGAGGCCTTGCCAAAATGTCGCCACCTCAATGCTTCGTTGTTCCAGTCCGCTCGAAGCGAGAGTGCGAAACTCACCGAATACTGACCGACTGTGGTGTCGCCCTTGACGTAGCCGGAGCAGCGCTGCGGCCGCCCGAGAAGTGCGCCAGGTTCCTCGGAAGACCGGTGCGGAACCCCCGGAGGAAATCGTTTGGAGGTCACGCCGTCAGAGGATTCCCTCGTTCCCATAGTGGCGTAGCCCAAGCCAGACTTCTTCAGACAAGAGGGCCTGATTATGAAGGCCACCTTGGCTCGCTCTGTCGGGAATTGGTGCCCCATCTTTTCGAGGTGGATGGCGCACTGGCTGGTGAACCCGCGGCACTTGGTGGGGTCTCCATCATTGCGTGAGGGGAGTGGGCAGATGCAGCGACGGTCCCTATGGCCAGTAGGCAGGTAGAGCAATGGATGCCTGAGCAATCGGATGCAGGTGCAGAGGCGGCAGCCGATGGAGGCAGACGAGGTCGCCAGATTCTGGCATCATGGCCGCAAGCTGGTCGATGCGTTGACGTGCTGGGCGACCATTGTTTAGGGAGGTCCGGAGATCAGGCAGAGGTACCTGGAGGAATCCATGGCCGTCTGTACGTAACGGAGGAAAGGATCGCTGGGCCAATTGCAAGCGATGATAGCCTAAGCCACGCCAGGGAACGGAAACTATGTAGCCCGGTATTCACCAGAGCCCGCCGCAAAGCGGGATGGACTTGCTGCGGCGTGAGGCTACCAGGTCGTTACCCCTGACGTGACTTGCTTGCGATGGCGGCCGGGGTACAGCGTGGTACAGAAACGTAAACTTTCACCATTTTTCCTTACCCTATACAAAAAAATACTAATGTAAAAATGGCATATAAATAAACGGAAAAAAACGGAAAAAAGGTGAAAAAAATAAAATGTTTAAGTGTGAGAAAGCGTTCAAATCTGCGTGTACTACAAAAAAGGAAAATGTGCCAGTCAGGACCTAGTTAAAATGAACACTCGTTCACAGATTAAAGGGGAAGTTTTGTTTTATTAGATTCATTAGAATAGAAAGTTCCTCCACTGATGTGCCAGACCTAGTGGTTTTTCACTCTTTTAACCCCATCCTGACAGCTGGTCATAATAATATGACTCTAAGGGTCACATGTATTCTATATAAAATGAAAGGGGTACTCTAATTGGTTGCTATGGGCTAATAAAAGAGCAATTTTAGATCCTAGGACAGTTTTATACATGTGCCCTAAGTTTTTCCCTCCTCACATTCAAGAGCCAGGACTTTTATATTTTTCATCTACATGATCATACAAGAGCTTTTGTTTTGCAGGACAAGATTTACTTTCTAATGGTGTCATTGAACTGGGAAACCTCAAACATAATGGAGTGGAGTGTAATGTAAAAACAAATTGTACGTGTGTCATGTTTGTGGTGATTAAATTTCACTCTTGGGTATATATGATGTTATCTGTATTCTGCAGTTTGATACGATTCCTGCAATATCAAATATGTAGGGTTTCCATGATGTTTTAGTACCAAAAAAAATCCAAAAATTTTCTATCTTTTAAATTTGTGCATTTTCTGCGACCATAAACTTTTTGGGTGCATTTTTTGCAGGCTGAAGTTCACTTTTTATTGGTACCATTTTGGGATAGATGCGACTTTTTTGATCATTTTTATTTGCATTTTTAGAGGATGTGAAATGACCCAAAAAAACACAAATTTGGCATTTGGAATTTTTTCTCTTTGGGTGTTCGTTTTTGGGGAAAAAGTATGTTATGTTTTAATAGACTGTGCTTTTACAGATGCGTCGATATCAAATTTATGTAATTTTTTTATTTTTTTTATTTCTAAAATGGCAAAAGGGGGGGTGAACTTTTAATATTTTTTATTATTTTTTTAAAGTTTAAAATATTATTTATTTTTACTTTTAAAGAATCTGTTCTGCATTAGAGTATGTTCACATGGTGTCCTTGTGTGCTTTATTTGGGGCCCGAAAAAAACCAAACAAATACATAATTTCTGCTCTCGACGGTTATGAAAAACCTGCATTTTTGACACTTTTGTCCGCCGGGAAAAAACAGTGATGTGTCATTTGTTGCCACTTCGCACGGGGGGGGGAGGGGGGGGTCTAGGGAGGGCACAGAGCGTTTTAGAGATGAGCGCTGGCCAGTGCGTGCCACTATGCGCTGCAAAGACACCATGTGAACTCACCCTTACATGGACATAACATTGATTTAAATGAGCACTGTGTAATGCTTCATTTTTCCCATAGTTGCACTGCAGGCAAATTAAAGACTTTTGCCAGGTTTTCCCATAGATTACAAGTGATCAATGCTTTTACTGAAAGAATGTAAATTTATGATCAGTTTATTATCCCAGAACCAGTCTAACAAGTAGGAATTGACCAAAGCAGATAATCTCTGTAAGATAATAGATGTTCTGCCAGAAAAAGGTAAAGCAGAAGAGCATAATAAAGGATGTTTCAGACCTGTTTGACCACCATCAATTGCCATTTTATGGCCAAGGCAAATCAGTTGATGTGTAAACCACTTTAACCACTTACCAACACAAGCCGTACCTATACTGTACATCCTGGTGCCAGTAAGGTTCTATGTAGCGGTTAAATCAATAATCCCATACATGAAGTTGGGGCCAAGTTAAACCCTTTTTAGGTCAAAAAACTCCTCTTTTGCCCTAGTTTACCCCGATGTATGAGGCACTTCGGCCCCGGCATAATGAGGGCATTTTCAGGGAAAAAAACGTGAAAACAGGTGCTTCGATGCGCCGATCTTCATATATGTCCCCAAGAGCCAGTTTAGATATGTTGATAATCGGTGTTGTATAATACAGATGGTGTAATGCTCACCAAGAAAGGTCATACCTTGGACATCAAGTACTGGCAATCACCATGGAAATTATATTCCTTTCCATCATATGTCTGTATGTGGCATCCTCCTTTTATTGTGCAGTTTCCATAGCAGGCAACTTGATTGCATGTCCACTGACCCAAAACGCAAGTGCTGCAATACAATACGAAGACATCAAGTGACAATATGTAAAACTATATGAGAGTATATGAAATATATTTAGTACAACAAACTAACAAAAAGAAAACATAAACACATTTGGATTATACATATGTCACTTTGAAGAGGACTACAAAATTGATGGCCGGTCCTTAGGAAAGGCTATCTTTATGATTGGTTGGGATCCAACTTCCGACACCCCTGATGATCCCTTTCAGTATTTCTCAGACACAACGACTGCTAGAAGCAAAAAGCTTTGCCTGGTAAACAATGAAGGGGAGACAGTTTCTTCAACAGTGTCGTTGGGTCACCCCGCATGACCCCTAGGCCTGAAATATTGACATATCCAAGGTTCACTATCAAATTTGTTTTTTTAAAGGAAAAAAGGGGGTGACTTGGGTTGTTCACATGGCGTAATTGCGCGTCGCACTACGCAGGGCGATTTGGGAGTCGCGCTGATCAGCCCGTACTCCTGAGGCACGGGGGGACCAATATCCCGCCGGCCCCCTAGACATACGTTATTCGTGGGATAAACGCCGCAAATAATTGAAAAATGTCACTTATCTCCCCCCCCGGGAAAAACGATGTATGTATGAAGGGTTGGTTCCCTAATTTGGGTGCTTTCCCCCCGTTTAAGGCGTATGCTGCAAAATACGTTGCAAAATGCGCTCCAAAATATGCCGTTTTTAAAATTCCCCCTAATATTTTACAAAACACACACCCGTTTAGAGATAAATCAAAATTCACTTTTGGGGCCGGGGGAAGCGGTGAAATTAAAAAACATGGCAGGGGTGGAAGCCTTCCAAGGTTCCCCTTGCCTGTTGCGATCGGTCCCCCCCACTTTTGCGCGGGGGCTCTCGAGCAGTAGGAACGGGGGCCCCCCCCCCCTCCCCCCCGTTTAAAAATGGGTGTTAGCGCAAATTTGCCCCAACACCCGGCACTGTGTAGTGGTCCCGCTTCAAAGCCCCTTACCGACTCAGGAAGTATGGTAGTCAGCGGGAAGGGGTTGATTCCTGGCCAACGCCCGTAGTCAGTGTCCTCAAGTCTTTTTGATTGACAGCCTTGTATTCCAGCCGAGTCTTCTGTTGCTTCCACCTATCACCTCTGTTCTTTGTTCTCTGGTTTGTTATAACGGGGTTCCTGTGTTATTTCTCCTTGCCGCTAGCCTGTTACTCTTTCTTGTTTTACCTGTTACCTGACCTTGGCTATACTTCCGCTATTCCTCTGCTTAATGATTCCGTATGCTTTTGACGTTGCGATTTTGGGTATTTTCCCCTTCGAAATTTGTCTTTAGTGTTTGTTGTGTCTGCGTCTTGTGTATTCACCTACTTAATGTATCTCGCAATCTTTGGTTGGGACCAACCTGTTAAGGAGTCGGGCACCAGCAAAAGGCGGGGACAGTGGGTTGGGAACAGCGTCAGGGCCTCACTCAGTCGGTGTCTACTTGTGTGCCCCTTTCTGGATCCCCACAACAACCTATCGAGCTGATTGTTCCTGAAGTACAGGACTGACATCAAAAATTAACTGATAGCAAAGTTTACTAGATGTATAAACTTAATACCATTAGGCCTTATGGTATAAATGAAGTCCAGGAAACCTTAGAATAAAGTTAAGCAGCAACAGAATTTCTATTCTAGTTCAGTTCTTAAATGTTTTTTTTTTATTAAAGTGGCTACAAGTTAATTCGTTTTTATATTTTGTTCAGGTATTTTTACTAATATAAATGAGTTCAGGCGGAGGTTATCTCCCGGGCAAAACTTGTGTTACGGCGGGCTAAGTTTATCATACAGAGGTTACTTCAGGTTACAGGAAATGCACATAGTAGGAACAGTTTAAAAGAAATATTTTTTAAAGGCTATTATAATTTGAATAGTGTATTTAAATATTTAGTTTTATGGTTTTTAATTGTGGTTATTTTTTTTTATATGCGGGTCTTCCTGTTTCTGTTTTGATTTTTTTGTTTACATAAAAGCTGAGTACTTATGTCAGTATTAAAATGATGAAGCGGGCGAGTAGCCCCAGAAAAAACCCCTTGTTTTTAATTTTTTCACTTTAATAATAGGGTAACCTTTTTAGGAAGGATATTCTAGTGTCTAGTTTTTATTTTTCATTGATTTCGATGTTATGCTCAATTAGGTGTAGCGCTTCTGAATAGGCGTATCAAGATTAGTACGTCAATGGTGAGCAAACCCATTTTGATTTATCGTATTTTTTTTATTAGGCCAGTTCACCGGCTTATTTGCAAGGGATTTGACCCGTATTTAAGGGCCCGAAAAATCTTTGGAAATCGTTACAAAAAAGTAAGGGCCCGTTTTACTTGATTTTAATGGGAAATACGTGTCGTCGTTCAGACGACATTTTTTTCCCGTTCGGATTGGGGCCCGCGTATTGCGGGCGAAATTTCCGGCCGAAAAAACAATTGATGTCATATTTGGGACGGATTCACCAACTATAAGGAATGGGGATGGTGAATCCGTCGGGAAATTACACTTGGGGCCTTATTTAAAAATGATTTGCCCCTGATTTCGGAAGATTTACGATCGGAAACCCCGAGTAAATCTTTCTGAAATAAGCCAGGGAAAATTGCTTACAGTTACACACATTAACTCAAAATAACTCAACACACAGCCATCAATATCTAAACTGCCGGTAACAAAAATGAGTACACCTCCAAATGAAAATTGTGGCAAAAGTGTCAATATTTTGTGTGGCCACCATTATTTACCTGCACTACCTAAACTCTCTTGGGAATGGAGTTCACTAAAGCCTCACAGGTTGCAGCTACTGGAATTCTCTTCCACTCCTCTATGACAATGTTATGGAGCTGGTGTATGTTAGAGTCTTTGAGCTCCTCCACCTTCCATTTGAGGATGCCCAAAGATGGTCAATAGGGTTTTTTTTATCTAAAGACATGCTTGGCCAGTCCAGCACCTGAAGGGAGGCGATCCTGTTCTGCTTCAGTATGTCACATTCCATGTTGGCATTCATGGTTCTCTCAATGAATTGTAGCTCCCTACAGCCGGTTGCACTTATTCAGCCCCAAACCATGATACTACTAGCACCATGCTTTACTATAGGCAAGACACACTTGCCTTTGTACTCCTCACCTGGTTGCCACCGCATACGCTTGATGCCATCTGAACCAAATAAGTTGATCTTGGTCTCATCAGACCACAGGATATGGTTTCTGTAATGCATGTCCTAAGTCTGCTTCTCTTCAGCAAACTGTATGTGGGCTTTCTTGTACATCATCTTTATAAGAGGCTTCCTTCTGGCACGACAGCTATAAAGACCAATTTGATGCAGTGCAGTGCTACGTATGATTTGAGCACTGACAGACTGAACCCTCACCCTTTAACCTCTGCAGCAATGCTGGCAGCACTCATATGTCTATTTTGTAAAGACAATCTCTGGATATGACGCTGAGCACATACACTTAACTTTTTTGATTGACCATGGCGAGGCCTGTTCTAAACGGAACCTGTCTTTTTAAACTGCTGTATGATCTTGGCCACCGTGCTGCAATTCAGTTTCAGGGTGATAGCAATCTTCTTATAGCCTAGGCCATCCTTATGTAGAACAACAATTCTTCTTTTTCAGTTTCCTTTTTTGTCATGAGCGGGCCATTTTAAATTTCTATTAACCCAAAGGATGTGAGAGCAATAACAAAAAAATTTAATACCCCCCGTTTCCCCATTCACACCTTAGCCCTTTGGGTAACATAAATGGGGTTACATGACGCCAGGGAGGGAAAAATAAAAAGGGGGGACAATTTCCCCATTTCACTTAGGGGTGTACTCAATTT
>JAODAL010003010.1:72500-182333 GCA_025379985.1 Phyllomedusa bahiana
TCCCCAAATTTTAAACCCCCTTTTTTTTAAAATTTTTTTTTTTTTTTGGGTTTTAAAAAACCCCCCAAAAAAAAACCCCCTTTTTTTTTCCCTTTCCCCGGCCCCCCCTTTTTCCCCCAAAAATTTTTTTGGGGGACCCCCCCCCAAAAAAAAATTTTAACCCCCCATACCCCCCTTTTTTCCCCTTTGGGGGAAACCCCCGGGAAAAAATAAAAACCCCCCAAAAAAAAACCCAAAAAAAAAAAAATTTTTTAAGGGAAACCCAAATTTAAAAACCAAAAAAATTTTTTTCCCCCAAAAAAAATTTTTTGGGGAAAAAAAAAAAAAATTTTGGATCCTTTAAAAAACCCCCCCCCTTTTCCCCCCTTTCCCCCCCAAAAAAAAAAAAAAAAAAGAACCTTTTAAAAAAAAAAAAAAAGGGCCCCCCCCGCATTTTTTAAAAACGGTTCAGGTTACTGCACAGACATGAGGTTCGGTTTTTTGCAACACATTTACATAGGTCCTCCATGCAGGTATCCAGATATACTTCGTAATTTTTAATTATATACTTGCAGTCTCCCATTTGTGACATGATAGTTTCACATTGATCTCTCTGTATCAGAAGCAGATTTTCTGTCATATATCAACTTCTACATCAGTTAAATTGATATTTGCTAAAAATTAGTGATATACAACACAATTACTTAACCCTGGGATATTAGAGATTGGAGCTTACCTAAAAGGCCTCTCAAAACATTCCTAACATATACATTCCATTTCTATTCTTCCATCATAAAACCCACCCCTCTCTCCATTCCTCATCCCCCCAAGAAGACTCGGGACTCTGAATCTGGATTAATTTGATAACAGCTGTCAACTTATTAAACAAACATGTAACATAGAAAGACATTGGTCATTTCTCTTTAAAGGGGTTGTCTCACTACAAGGATTGCTTTTTATGTTAAAGATGCTGCAAAAACAAGCCACTTTACAATATATGTCCATTAACAGTGTCCTACCCATTTCTAGATATCTCCTTTTGTATGGGCTACATTAGGTCCTCAGGCCGCTATAGCTACAGACCTGTTTGATCTCTCCTGATAGGCTACCAGTGCTGGTTGCTATGACTACAGACCTGGCTTCTACTGCAGCCTAGTAGAAGCCAGTAAACACGCCCCTGAATTCAAAGTGAAACCAAGAAAACAGGACTAAGGTAAGATGAATCGATGTAGTGAGACAACCTCTTTAAGTAACCCAACCATTACAATCCACCAGCCATAACCACCTGCTCGGAGGCACCATAAGCCAAATAATATTAGCACTGGCTCATAGAAACCCACCCCGTATAAGCCCTCCCCCTTTAACAGACCAACCAAATTAGACACCAAAATTGGGAACCATAACCAGGATGAACCTCCCCCCAGCCATTTACCACCACCTCCAAAGACCTCCCATCCACCTACAGCCACTGTGATAGCGACAAAACCAAAGCATGCCACCCTCACAACTACACCAAACTCACCCAGCTAAGCCAGTCACAGAAAGAAACCAAAAGAGAAACAGGGAGGGTAGGTGGAACTTACCTATTGCTGTCCCCAATGACGGCCTCCCACTTTCCCGGAGGCCCTGAATCCACTTGCTAAGCCCCAGTCTCCACTATGAAATAGTGCTTCTTCCTCCTGAGCTGACTGATGTCAGGCTCTCCCCCCATAGCATTGCCATTAACAGCATTCATCATACTTGAAAAACACTTAAGCTGGTTATAACACAGTTGTATCTAAGGATTATGTTAATAAGTAACACTAAAGGAATTGTCCCACCAATAACATTTATCACCAATTGACAGGAAAGTTGAGAATCCTACTAATTACAAGAATAGGAGTCACAAACCCCCTATTTAATTAGAGGACCACAAAAAATTATCTTGGTGAACCACTAGCAATTAATTTTTTTTTATAAGAAAAAGGGTGAAAAAGAAATGCATAAGTACATATTGTTCTTATTTGTAATTTAGACCACAAATTGTAAAAATTAAATCACACCCCATTATTTCAGACCCAACAAAAACTCAGGCCCTAGACTCTTAAATTATTTCAGCACCCAGGCCATAAATGAACTCAGACCACACCTCAGACTCGAAAGCAGACCCATACATAGAGACTGTAGAGAAAACCGCAAAATTCAGACCCAAGATCAGACTACTAAATAAATTAAGACCTTAGACTGGACCCTAAACTCACACTGAGGAACAGACCCAGTTATAAATGCAGATCCAGGCCAGCCCCTAAATGTATTCTAATACGAAACCAGACCCTGAATTCAGACCCCAGATCAGACCTCTGAATAAATTCAGACCTCAGACCACATGAATGAAAGCAGGTCCAAAACCCGTAATTTAATGAGATCCCAGATCAGACCTCTTTTGCAGATCCCAAAATTAGATGTGTCTATAAACCTTTGTTTTTAATGTCTTGGTTGTTACCTCTGCTGATTTCTGCAGACATATTATAAGAGGATATTTAGGTACAGTTCTACCTGAACAATCTTCATCAATACCATTATTATTACTATGAGAGAGCAATTATTTCCAGGGCTCTGTACCTGCCAAGGGTTTAAGGTACACAACATAAAACCAGGCCAAATGCAATAATAACACTAAATAACACACTGATACAAAAAGAGAGAGGATCCTCCCTGTGAGAGCTTACAATCTACAATGGTGAAAGAGGAGACAGAAGGTGAGGGACAGAGATGTGTTCATTATGGTGTTGTGGCAGCAGGGTTATTGTGATTTGCAAGCTCCTGAAGAGATGGGTCTACAGGTTACTTTAGTAGTAAAGTTGGAGGAGAGTCTGATATCTCGTAGCATGGCATTCTAGAGTATAAGGGAAGCACACGAGAAATCATGGAGACAGTTGCGTGAAGAGCTAACAGAGGAGAGCAGAGAAGAAGGTCCTGTGAGGAGCAGAGATTGCATAAGGGGAGGTGTCTAGAGATTAGGGTAGAGATGTATTGTGAGGACAGGTTATGGAGAGCCTTGACTGCTATGGTTAGTAACTTGACCATAATTTGCTGGGCAATGGTTAGCCAGTGAAGGGATTGGCAAAGGTGGTGTGAGAATGGAATAACGAGGAGAGAAGTGGGTCAGTCAGGGAGCAGAACTGGGGATGGATTAAATGAAGGCAATAGTGCTAGATAGGAGGCCACAGAAAAGAGTGTTGCAGTAATCCAGTTGGGAGATGATTAGGGCAAGAACAAGCCTTTATGGAGAGTCAAAATCAAGAAAGAAGCAGATTTGGGAAACATTTTTCAGGTGGAGCCAGCAGGAGGTGATCAGGGCTTGGATGTGCGTTTTAAAACACAGGACAGAGCTTAGGGTTATCCCAAGAACATGTGGGACTGGGGAAGCGTGAAACCATTGACCGTTAAAGCTAGATCTGATGTAGAGGTTGAGTGGGATGGGAGAAAGATGATGAACTCAATTTTCTTCAGATTGAGTTTGAGAGAGCAGGAGGAGGAGAAAAAGAAGGATATGGACGGTAGGCATTCTGGGATCCTGGAGAGAGTTAACATCCGGGCCAGATCAGATCAGATAATGTAGATCAGTGCACAACTACTCTCTGTATATGTAGCTATGCATCTGTTGTTGCACCCAACTGAAAGAAGAATGTGGATAAAAGGATAGCACTCACTTAGATTGCTTTTTCCAAAAGGGGAAGAAGAAGAAAGACAAAAACACTACAATCATACATGCTTGTAAATCTGAGGAAGCAGACTGGGAGACCCAGAATATAGCCAATGATAAAGTCAGATATACACATTCTGGGCCACGAGTATGAAAACTATTTGGGTCTAAAACTCTCTTTGTTGCCCATAGCAACCAATCAGAGCACCCTTCATTTCATATAGTACTATGTAAAAATGAGAGGGGCACTCTGATTGGTTACTATGGGCAAAAAAAGTGAATTTTAGACCTAGACAGTTTTCATACATGTGGCCCTCTACTTTTAAGTAGACATTGACTAGTCTGTAGGAAAGACCAATGGAGAAAGGGACTGCATACACTTATTAACCATGATCTTTAAAACAGTGTGACATTTTCTTTTGTTTTATCCTGGATAATTTTCAAAATTCCAATTGATTTCATTATTATTTAGTAAGTCACCTACCTCTTTCCTACATTTATTCTCCACCTGGAGAGAGCCTTGTTCCTGAGTGTTATCAACCACATCTGGACAGTCACCTGAAGGATCACTTGTCTTGTGCAGATTGCCAAAAAGCACGTATGAAACATCCAGTCCTAAGAAAATAAATGTAGAAAAGATTTATGTAACTAGTGTGGTAAAAGCACAAATATAATAATAATAATAATAATAATAAAAATAATAACAATAATAATAAATATATAAAAATATAATAATAAAATGAATATATAATAATAATAAAAGATAATAAAATCATAACTGACTACAATATTCGAAGTTTGTACAAATATATATCTTAACTAAAAGTGAAGCCATATCCCTCAGGAAATTAGGTCACATTAACAATAAACAGGACAAAGTGCGGCATGGGTATGAAACTCGCCACGTCGGCGCGATGTTTCCGTCAGTTTCCGGCGAAAAATTTGCGCCTTTTTTTGATGTTGTGCCGAGAGGTGCCGCTCATGAACATAGTTAATGAGTAAACTGTCCGCCGAGCGCCTCGCCAGTGTTTGAGGCAATGCGGGACTTAGGCGCAGTGCGCGGGAAACTGCACCTAAGTATTCGCCGCCCCGATCATATGTGCGCTCATACAATCGTGTAAAGTCCCCGCGCCTCGCCAAGTGTGGTGTGGCGTGCAGTGCGGGACATACCCGCAGTGCGTGGTTGCGGCCAATATTATCGCCGTCCGTAGGAGGTGCTCTTCATACATGAGGGGAAAAGTATCACGCGCCCTCGCCAGTGTTGGTGGGGCGCAGTGCTGGACCTGTGCGCAGTAAGTGCCTGTCCCTAACATGAATATACCGATTCAAGACAGGCTGAAGAACAGCGAGATATCATTAAGATGTCCGTGCGGCATGCTATGAATAAAAATATCGCCTTTATAAAGGCGTAACACATTCTCTGAGGAAAGAGCTCAAACCTAACTAAAAAATACATAAAAAAAATCACTTTCCAAAATCAAGACGGCGATCTTCAGGACACGGGTGAATTTGGATTTGTAAAATTGCCGGGTATAAATACATGATAATTCAAAATTCTTAAAGCACTTCTCTTGTCGGCAGAACCAGCCAATCAGAATATGAGCGACAGTGATCCATTATATACATATGGAGTAAGTATCTGACCAATCATAATCACAGGCGTACAGATCAAAATACAGTAAAAAGGCAAAAAGTAGCAATATTGTGTTGACACTAGAGCGGGGTGGCTTGGCAAACCCGGGCCAAGTCAGATGCGCGAGCTACTTTCTCCCATTGTAGACTATGAAGAGATGGGGGTCACATGAAATCTATAGCGCCGTGGATGCGTTGGAAGTATGTAGTAAATACATCGTTATTTTATAGGGTAAAAGAATAACTGAAAAGAGCTTTGAAACCGTTCAGATAAACATACATAAAATAAAAATCAAAAGACAGACACGTTTGGGGCGCCGAGAACTCCCGTGCGCTACATCGGGAATTGGAAATTCGAAATTGCCCGGGAAATGACAGTATTTCAGAATTTCTTAAGCTCTTCATCATTGGTTACGGCCTAAAACAATACCAATTCAGAGAATAGGAGCGACAGGGACCCATTATTAACCTAATGAGAAATATGTTGACCAATCAAATTTCACAGGCGGGACAGTTCAAAAGAACAGTAAAAAATGCAGAAAAGGCTGATTTGGATTGAGCAAGCGGCGGGCTTGGGGCTAATCCCGGCCATCAGAGCACGAGCAACTTGTCCCCCATTGTATTCCTATGGCCTTAGGAATCGTTGCGAATTGGAAAATCTCGTACTCAGCGCCTGTGCTGAGCATGCGAGTATTATGAAAAAAAAAAAAACATTTTTATATGTGTAAAATATTATCTGAAAAAGAGCTGAAACCTTCTATAAACATAATCAATCAAATCCCTAAGTAACGCGTTTACTCCGATACCAGCGGCAACAACTGGAATTGGATATAGATGTAATTTGCCGAGAAATACAGTAATCACAAATTCTTTAAGAGCTCTTTCATTTTCGAAAAAAGACAGCCAATCATAACTAGGAGCGACAGTGAACCATTAAACTAGTGGAGGACAGTATATGACCAATAAAATTCAAAGGCGTTACAGGTTTCAAAATACAGTAAAAAGGCAAAAAGAGCATGATTGTTTAGACCAGGCGTCAGATATGAATCCACCAATCATAGTGTAGTGCACTATTTTTAGTGGAGCAAGAATTGGCTCGTATAGAAGGGCGCCCTAAAAGTTATTACTGTCTATGGGAAATAATGTTAGTAAGTATGCCTTATGGGAGGAAAAGGGGCTCGTCCTGCATAGCCAATCAGAACGGCTGAGCTACCCTTTCTCATATAGTTCTATGGGCAAGTGTAAAGAATGCAAGAACGATCTCTTGTTTTGTGATTCGTGGCTGATTAAAAAGAGCTCGGTGGTTATATTGTGAGAACCAATTGGAAGCCAGAACTACACTCTTATGGTGTTTTCTAATGCAATTTATAATCAAACTGTAACATGGCCAAAATCCAATGAAGAAATACTCCCGAAAAGTTGTAACCAATCTGTATAAACAAATAGGGACCATAATTTGGTGGGTAACGAAAAATAAAAAAAGTAATAATTCAATAAATCATATTTTAGTTTCTTTCCATATTCGGTTAGCCAATGATCAATAAATAAGGTTGGTAAAACAAAATAAAGAAATAAAAATGTAATTTATTGAATTAATATTTTTTTTTCCGTTACCTCCTTTAAAAAAAAAATTTTTAAATTTTTATATAGAGATCGTACAATTTTGGGATCTTATCTTTTTATTTCTCCCAGTACAGTTTTATTACAGATTGCATTAAAAAACCCATAAACGTCGCTGGGCTCTCCCATTGGTCCAAATAACGCGCCTCTTTAATTTTTAGCCATTCACAAACAGAGCTCGCTCTGCATTTCTTTTCCCATAAACTCTATAGAAGTACTCACCGCTAAAAGGGGGCAAAGAGGAGAGCCCTTCCCCCCCCAACCCAAATCACGTACAGAAATTTTTCACATAACAAAATAACTTTTAGGGCGCTCTTCATCGCCCCCTTCTTTTCCCATTCAAAATAGACGCACCATAAAATTGGGATTCATATCTCCCGCCTGGCTCAACCAATCAGTTTTTTCGCTTTTTTACTGTATTTTGAACGTCCGCCTTTCATTGTTTGGGGCCAATTTCTCCAAGGTATAAGGTTCACTGCCTCCTATTCTAAATTTTTTGGTTTCTCCCACCAAGGAAGACTTAAACAATTTAAATTACTGTATTTCCCGCAATTCTCTTTTTCCCCAATTCCTGCTGTACGCCCGGTCCCGGGCAACAAACGCTTTGTTAGGGATTTGATTTTTTTTATGTTTAAAAAAGGTTTCCACTCTTTTCAGTTAAATTTACACCTAAAAAAAAATAAATTTTTTTTTTTTAAATCATACTCCATGCCGCAGGGCGCGAGAGCTGAGATTTCATTCCCCGATCTCTCCATAACTAAAAGGGGCATGCCCCCCACGGCACGGGTATTCGCCGTTTCTCACCGGTTTGGGCGTTTTTCAACTGCCTTAAAAACCCGGGCCAAAATGAGCCAATTGTGCTCTATGAAAACCCGTGCAGCAGTCCCCCTGCACGGGTTTTTCCCCGTAAACGGTTTTTTTGCCGCCGGGGGTCCGGGGGCAAAACATTTAAAGCCAATCTTCTGTCTGGTTTTCGGAGGGGAATCTGTGCTTCTCAATGGGGGGGGGAGAGGCTGTCTCCACTCATCGGGGAGAAAAGCCTTCCCCCCCCGGCCGTGGGGGAGCCCCCAAAACAGGACAAATACCGGCCGACAAACCGGCCCGGTATTTTCCACTGCCTTGGGAAGCGCCCTAATTGGACAAGTAGCTCGCGCCATTAGCCGGGATGCCAACCCCCCTACTCAGCCAATAAACTCTTTTCTTCTTTTTTTAACTGTTTTTTAAACTGTCCCGCCTTTAATTTGATTTGGGTCAATTTTTTTCTCCAATTTTTATAATGGTCCCTTCGCCTATTCTGTTTGGGCCGGGATTGCCAAGCCCCCACTAGCACAACCAATCGCTTTTTTCTGCCTTTTTACTGTATTTTGAATTTCCCCCGTCTTAAATTTTGTTTGGGAATACTTCTCCATAGGTTATAATGGGTCACTGTCGCCCTATTCTGTTTTCGGGTTTCTGCTGACCAATGAGAAACTTACGAATTGATACTGTATTTCCGCAATTTCCAAATCTTAAATTTCCCATGTAGCCGTTCAGATTTTTGGGAAATGATTTTTTTTTATTATTTTTTTGAAGTTTGAGCTTTTTTCTTTATAAGTTTACACCCAACAAAGGCGATTTTTTGGAATCATACTCCAGCCGCACATTTTTCTTGTGGTCTTCTAATGTTTTCCCTCATGTTCCCCTTCCCTTCATTCGCCTCCGCCGGGTCATTTGACCAGAATAACCAGGTCTGCCTTTCGAGCTGCCGAGCGCTGCAATGCGCCGCACTTTTTTCCGACCCCATCGCACAGCCTCGGATTTTCGAGCGCGCCGCTCCTGCCCCGGAATGCCCCCCCGCGCCCTTTGCACGCCCCTTTATGCGAGGCGCATCTGAAAGTAGCGAACGCTGCTTCTAACACTGCATCCCTGCGTCCAACAGGGGATTCGGGCCGGTGAGGCGCAGGATACGCCAGAAAACAGGCGAAAAGCCCGTTCATACATGTCGCCCAAAGATTCAATAGATGCTGCAATTTTTAGGCTTATTCCACTAATAAATTTGAATACAAAAATGTAATTGTTTCATTTGATGCTAGAAAGGCTTTTCACAGTGCTGATTGGCTTTAGTTCACAAGATACATTAGAAAATGGATATGCTGGAAACATTTTGCCCAGATCCTTTGAAATGCATCAGAGGTGTTCTTTGTTGATGCTGCAAATTTATTAAGCAGTATAAACCTAGGCCAGAAAAATGGAAAATGGTCATGATGGAAAGGTGGGAGTGCCCTCCTGGAAGATTATGGGGACATGTATGAACTTGGGGCCGACTCACCAGTTCTACCTCTGCTTTTAATAGTATACCGATCCGACAGTATGTATGAAAGTGTCTCACAGCACTAATCACACTTTTTTGCAGCTGCTACTTATTTCTACCTAGCCTCATTACAAACAGTAGATAATGACATAATGATTACTCTATTGTTCTCTCTGCTGTGGTAAATAAGATTATACTAGACCACGAGCAATACATGGAAGGGAAAAAGGGTTCTGCACTGGGGAGGGGGATACATCGCATTCATCAGGTCCAGTAAAAAAAAAAAATACTTAAACCAGACCAGAGCTGACAAGAAAGAAGGACCATCAAGCAATCTTCTCACTGTTGTGCTATCAGAGCTCACAGAAGGGAAGTCAGGGAGAATAATGTATATAGGGGAACTTAAAAAAATTATATAAAGAAAACCAAACACTCATTTAAAAAAAAAAAAACTCATAATAGATATACACTCACCGGCCACTTTATTAGGTACACCATGCTAGTAACGGGTTGGACCCCCTTTTGCCTTCAGAACTGCCTCAATTCTTCGTGGCATAGTTTCAACAAGGTATTGCAACGATGCTCAATTGGTACCAAGGTCCCAAAGAGTGCCAAGAAAATATTCCCCACACCATGACCACCACCACCACCAGCCTGAACCGTTGATACAAGGCAGGATGGATCCATGCTTTCATGTTGTTGACGCCAAATTCTGACCCTTTAACCATCCGAATGTCCACAGAAATGGAGACTCATCAGACCAGCAACGTTTTTCCAATCTTCTACTGCCCCAATTTCGATGAGCTTGGCAAATTGGAGCCTCAGTTTCCTGTTCTTAAGCTGAAAGGATGGCACCCGGTGTGGTCTTCTGCTGTTTGTAGCCCATCTGCCTCAAAGTTGGCCGAAACTGTGCGTTCAGGAAAATGCTCTTCTGCCTCCCTTTGGGTTTTGTAACGGGTGGCTATTGGAGTCCCTGTTGCCTTTCTATCAGTCTGAACCAGTCTGCCCATTCTCCTTTGACCTCTGGCATCAACAAGGCTTTCCGCCCACAGGACTGCCGCTCACTGGATGTTTTTTCTTTTTCGGACCATTCTCGTAAACCCTAGAGATGGTTGTGCATGAAAATCCCAGGAGATCAGCGTTTCTGAAATACTCAGACCACCCCCTTTTGGCACCAAAACCATGCACGTTCAAAGGCACTCAAATCACCTTTCTTCCCCATACTGATACCGGTTTGAACTGCATGAGATTGTCCCTTGACCATGTCTAAAATGCCTAAATGCACTGAGTTGCCGCCATGTTATTGGCTGATTACAAATTAAGTGTTAACGAGCAGTTGGACAGGTGGGAACCTAATAAAGTGGCCGGTGAGTGTATATGGTCAGTCAATATGTATGTAAAAAGTAAAAAATTAAGGGTGGTGTCCCTTTAATTACTTAGGTGTTCAGCTAAAGATAGGTTTGCCACAAGACTAATGACAGAAGAATAAGCAACAATTGGCAAGGGTTTAATCATGTCTTTCTGTACATTATACCCATATTTCTCTAGTAACCTGGTACTTCAAGTTTTTGTGCAAATCAGGATAATTGATTGTCCCCACTTTTGTCAATTCTCATTTAATTTCCTTATGTTATACACAACCTTATATTTTTATACTTTGTTCTGAGAAGAAATTTTATTCAGAAAAGGAAAGAAATGAAATAATGATTTAGATGATATCTTCTATTTTCCATAAAATCTGCCAAGTATTGAAAACAAAAGGAAGGTTTTGTTTATAAAGGTCAGAAATTTCTTGAAGGAGAATATAAATATGGTTAATAGGTGACAGTATTGGCACTTTAATTGAGTTGTTTCACTTGGGTTGTTGGAACCTGAACAATCAGATACTCATATTTAAGCCTCAATACTTGTATGCTTTGATCTAGCTTTTTTATATTTGTGACATCAAAGAGTCAGAAGGTCCTGGAAGAAAAGCTAGATCAGAAGGTTTTAAACATAATTGGCTTACTGCCTTCTTTTTAGAAAAGAACCAGCTCTCCCTGATATCTACCTTCTTTAAAGAGGTTTTACACTGTAGAAAATGATAGTATCTCACTAGGATCAAGCCTTCCCTTGGCCCTACCACCACCAGGACTGCAGCACATGCACACTTTTACTTCTGTCTCTAATCTGTTTGTGCTTCTTCTTCTGTTATTTCCTATCTGTTCTTTCTGTCTGGGAGCGTAGCTTGGACTGGGAATATGCCTTGCCTGGAGCACTTCACCACCGGCAGGTGAGTGGAGGACCCTTATGCTGGAGCCGACTGGAACCTTTCAATCTCAAACACTAAACACAACTGAATTGGCAGTACATAGCAGATCCCCCTTTAACTGTGTAACCAGAAGCCTCTCCCTCCTCCTAATGCTGCTTATCCCTCTCTTCCAACCTTCTCCTAAGGGCTTGCCCCACGGCACAGGTTTTCACCCGATTTTACAGACAGTTTTCGGTTTTGAAAACCGCCTGTAAACCGGGTGACAACTTTTAACATTGACCTTAATGAAAAATCCGACGGACGGTTTCTTAGACCGCCTGCGGTCCGAAAAACATAGGACATGTTCATTCTTCCGCCCGGTTTTTGGACGGAATATGAACATGTCTAATCGAAGGGGGAGGGCTTTTCTCCGCAAACCGCGGGGAAAAGCCGTCTCCTGCGGTCGTATGCACATCTGCAAAACAGTGCAAATACCGGTCGGGATTTCTGACCAGTATTTGCACTGTGCAAACAGCCCCTAAGGCTATATCTACACAGCACAGGTTTTTGGTCAGATTTTCAATGGTATCCCATGCTGCATAGACAGCGATAAAAAAATCTGTGCTGAATAGATTTATTTTTACGATCGGTATTAAAATGTGGATTTTAAAACATTGGCCTTCTCAAGGAGAGATTGCTGCTGAACTGCTTTGGATCAAAGGGTTAAAAGCTAAGTAAACTAGTGAGAAATTGAGCGTGCGAGTGTGTCTTTTTGTCTAAGTGTGTCTTTTTTGCTTAAGTGTGGGAATTAAGATTGGGGGACTTTAGATTTGGGGCTTTTTAATATTTGTATCTGTATATCTTTTTTGTAACATCCCCATGAGTTTCACGTTTGACAGTGCCATCCAGTGCACAACCTGTGCAATGTATGCCATCCTTGACCAACAGTTTGAGGATCCATACTGCTGTGCATTTAAAAGCCCATATCCTGGATCTAAATGAGCAAGTGGCAACACTGAGATCCATTGCCAACTTGGAAGCGAGTTTGCTGCTCACTGAGCAATCACTCGCAGGTGTAGATGCTGCGGAGGATGGTAGCATGGAGGTCCAGGGGCATGAGGCAGCTAGCTGGGTAACAGAAAGAAGGGTAGAGGGAAGAGTGTCAGGGAGGCTAGTCCTGAACTGGCACACCCCAACAAACTTGCAAGATTAGCAGATGAGGGGGATGTCGGCTCAGAAATAGCATTGCTGCAGCAAGACACTACCCCTGTCTTCTCCAGTAAGATGGGGAATAGGAGTGCAGGGCAGGCTAGACAGGTGCTAGTAGTTAGGGACTCCATTATTAGGGGAACAAACAGGGCAATCTATCACAAAGACTGGGATCGTCGAACAGTATGTTGTTTACCTGGGGCGCGAGTTCGACATATCGCGGATCGGGCTGACAGATTGCTGGGTGGGGCTGTTGAGAATCCAGCTGTCATGGTCCACATTGGCACCAATGACAAAGTTAGAGGTAGGTGGAGTGTCCTTAAAAATTATTTAAGGGACTTAGACCAAAAGCTCAAGGCAAGGACCTCCAGGGTAATATTTTCAGAAATATTAGCTGTTCCACGGGCCACACCAGAGAGGCAGAGGGAGATTAGAGAGGTGAATAAGTGACAAAAATTGGTGTAGGAAAGAGGGATTTGGGTTTTTGGAGAACTGGGCTGACTTCTGTCTTGGCTACAGACTCTATGCTAGGGATGGGCTGCTAGGGAGGGTGCTGCTGTATTGGGGGACAAAATGGCTAGGAAGTTGGAGGAATATTTAAACTAGGGACTGGGGGGAGGGTAACTACACATATAGCGTGCAAGATAGTGAAGATAGAGAGCTGGGAAAATAAATCAGGGGGTGGAGTGGAGGGAAGGGGTGTAGTAATAGTTAAAAAGAACAGGGAGAAAGGAATAAAAACTGAAAAATCTCTAAACTGCATGCTAACCAATGCCAGGAGTCTGACCAACAAAATAAATGAACTAGAAGTATTAATTGCTGAAGAAAAATATGACATAGTGGGGATAACTGAGACATGGCTGGAGGAGAGCTATGACTGGGCGATTAACTTACAGAATTACAGTTTATTTAGAAGTAACCGTAAACACCGGAAAGGGGGAGGTGTTTGTCGCTATGTGAAATCCTGTCTGAAGCCAACACTGCGGGAAGATATAGGTACAAGTAATGAACAGGTGGAATCATTATGGGTAAATATACATAGGGGTAATAACAGTAATATAATTCTAATAGGAGTCTGCTATAGGCCCCCAAATATAACAGAACCCATGGAAGATATGCTCCTCAGGCAAATAGATTAACCAACGAATCAGAATGAGGTTGTTATTATGGGCGACTTTAACTACCCAGACATAAATTGGGAATCTAAAAACCTGTAGCTCTCACAAAGGAAACAGGTTTTTGTCAATAACTAAAGATAATTACCTTTCCCAAATGGTGCAGGAACCGACTAGAGGAAAGGCCCTTCTAAACTTAATATTGACTAATAGACCTGACAAAGTAACAAAGGTTCAGGTTGAGGGGCACCTAGGGAATAGTGACCATAATATAATAAACTTCCATTTATCCTTCAATAGAGCTTTTTGTCATGGAGCCACAAAAACACTGAATTTGAGGAAGGCTAATTTTATCCTGCTTAGAGAGGCCCTTAACTGTATTGACTGGGACAAGGTGTTTAAAAATAGCAGAACAAAAAATAAATGGGAGATCTTTAAAAACATCTTAGGCGCCCACTGTGAGAGGTACATACCATATGGTAAAAAAATAATTAGAAACAGGAAAAACCCAATGTGGATCAACAGAGATGTAAAGGAGGCAATAAAAAACAAAAAGAAAGCGTTTCAGCTACTAAAACAGGAGGGCAGTGAAGAGGCACTAAAAAGCTATAAGGAAAAAAATAAAATATGTAAAAAAATGATTAAGGCAGCAAAGCTGGAGATAGGAAGACGTATTGACATAGAAACTAAAACTAACCCCAAAATATTTTTTAACTATATAAATAGTAAAAAGATTAAAAAAGAAAATGTTAGCCCTTTAAAAAGTACTGAGGGAGATATTGTGGAGGGCGATGAAAAAAAGCAAACTTAAATGTTTCTTGTCTAAACCAGGAAGAAGTGCAGCTCCGCCTTAGGAAGCTTAAAATAGACAAATCACCGGGCCCTGATGGTATACACCCCCGTGTCCCAAAGGAGTTAAGTAATGTGATCGATAGGCCCCTATTCTTAATATTTATGGACTGTCTAATAAAGGGTTATATCCCAATGGATGGGCGCATAGCACATGTGGTGTCAATATTCAAAAAGGGGTCAAAAAGTGATCCTGAAAACTAAAGGCCGGTAAGCTTAACCTCTGTTTTGGGTAAAATGTTTCAAGGTTTCTAAGAGATGCTATCCTGGTCTATCTCAATGAAAATAAATGTATAACGCCATTTTAGCATTGGTCTATGAGGAAGTTAGTTCTAGACTGGATCGGGGGAGACATTGGATGTCATATATTTAGATTTTTCTAAAGCATTTGATAATGTGCCACCAGTGTTTGGGAAAATACTTTGGGAAAGTATTTTAAATACAAAATACAAAATACTTATGACTGAAGTATTTTAAATACAAATACTAAATACTTTAATCCTGAAGTATTTTAAATACAAATACTAAATACTAACTTCAAAAGTATTTTCCAAATACTAAAATACTTGAAAATTTTAAACAAAAGATGTAATAACAACAAAAAATGGATCAGAGGTCCTTTAGCCCACTAGGACCAGCATCTACCCTGCAGATATGTCAGTGGCCAGGATCCATTGTGTCCGACTCCTATAGAAGATGTCTGTCACATGGAGGAGAGGATGCTACAGTAAAGAGAAACATACAGGTACCTTCCTTTAGTTACTATGCCTATTAATGTCAGGCATTTGGGGACATTAATTTAGTTCCAGTAACTCCATGTGCTTCACATTAATAGCAGTTAACCCCATTATGTCCCTCATATTAACCCCTGTGTGCCCTATATAAGGGTTACTAATATGTGAGACACATGGGGGTACTAATAAAGGACCTTAATTATGAAGATACCTAATTATTACCTCCATGTCGCTCACATATCAGTAACTCTTATTTGAGGCACACAGGGGATTAATGTGAGGGACATGATGGGGTTAACTGCTATTACTATGAAGCACATGGAGTTACTAAGCTGTAATGCACATGACCAGACTTTCTATCTGAAATGGTGGATTCCCCCCCCCCCTCGGCTTATACTCGAGACAATACGTTTTCCTAGTTTTTTGTGGTAAAATTAGGGGCCTCGGCTTATACTCGAGTATATACGGTAATTTTATGGAATGGATTACGCGATCGGGATGATTAAAAACTAAAAATAAATCACGCTTCACTACAAGGCAGACTTGCGTTGCTGGAACACGCTGAAACTTTCCTTCCTCTCGTCGCACCTCGCACGAGATACGAGAAACGAGAGAGATGACGTGACTCGCGCTGTTGTTTTTTTTTTTAAGTGCGTGAGGCGGGTTATTTAAATTACAACATTTGTTTTGAATTTAGAAAGTAATTAAAATACTTAAAATACTTCCTAAAAGTATTTTAATTACAAATACAAAATACTGAATAAAAAAAGTATTTTGATTACAAAATACAAATACCTGACAAGTATTTTAAATACTATTTCAATTACTTGTATTTTAAATACTCCCGAACACTGTGTGCCACATAAAAGGTTGGTAAGTAAAATGAGAATACTTGGACTGGGGGAAAATGTGTGCAAGTGGGTAAGCAACTGGCTCACTGATAGAAAACAATGGGTAGTAATTAACGGTACGTACTCAGACTGGATCCCTGTTACTAGTGGGGTACCACACAGCTCAGTATTGGGCCCTATTCTCTTTAATATTTTCATAAATGATCTTACATATGGATTGCACAGTAGAATATCAATCATTGCAGACGATACTAAGCTCTGTAAAGTAATAAACACAATAGAGGATAATGTGTTATTACAAAGGGATCTGGATAGGTTGGAGGCCTGGGCAGAGAAATGGCAGATGAGGTTAAAACCAGGATAAATGCAAGGTTATGCACATGGGGAGGAAAAATCCATTACATGATTACATGTTAAAAGAAAAAACGCTGGGTAAAAGTGACATGGAGAAGGACTTGGGAATCCTGGTGGACAGTAAACTTAACTATAGCAGCCAGTGTCAGGCAGCAGCTGCCAAGGAAAATAGGATCATGGGTTGTATTAAAAGGGGCATAGATGCCCATGATGGGAACATTATTCTCCCATTATACAAGTCATTGGTTAGACCACACATGGAATATTGTGTACAGTTTTGGGCACCAGTGCACAGGAAAGACATTGTAGAGCTTGAACAGGTACAAAGGCGGGCAACAAAAATAATAAAAAGACTAGGTGGATTGCAATATCCAGAAAGATTAGCAAGGTTAGGGTTATTTAGTTTAGAGAAAAGACGGTTTCGGGGGGACATCATAAATATGTTTAAATATATTAAGGGCCAATATAAAGATCTCACTAAAGATTTATTTATACCCAGGACTGTATCTAGAACAAGGGGGCATTCTCTACGTCTTGAGGAAAGAAAGTTTCTACATAAATATAGAAAGGGATTCTTTACTGTTAGAGCAGTCAGACTGTGGAACTCTCTGCCAGAGGAAATTGTCATGGTGAATTCACTAACAGTTCAAAAAGGGTTTGGATGCATTTCTGGAGCGTGATAATATAACAAGTTATAGTGACGAGGATTCGGGAGACGGGTCGTTGATCCAGGGATTTATTCTGATTGCCAGATTGGAGTCGGGAAGGATTTTTTCCCTAACATGAAGACAATTGGCTTCTACCTCATGGGGTTTTTTGCCTTCCTCTGGATCAACACTTTAGCACAATAGGCTGAACTGGATGGACGTATGTCTTTTTTCAGCCTAACAAACTATGTAATTATGTAACTATGCAATACGCCTGGATTTGAAAATTGTTAAAATGCCGGCATTTTAACATATGCTCTGTCTACTTAGCGTAAATAAGGTGATAAGGCACTTTAGCCCCTTGACATTCCCTATATACACAATATGCACGTTACAACTATATGCACAAACTGTTCGTAGGGGTGGTTCCACCTTCTACAACATGAATGTAATGTCGCCACTTCCAACTCTGTAACATTATTGAAAGGAAGGTAAGGGAGGCATCATTACATTTTGAAAAGCTGAACAACCCTTTTAATGATGGGTTACACAACAGATAAAACATGTGTAAATGTTTTTTTTTCACAATGTTCTTATCTTCTTTCTTTATGCCTCAACAGCCCCCTCATTTTTATTCAATGCCTCCTGATTCCACCCAAGGTTACTTCCGCATCTCTGAATCATTTTAAGTCCTTATTGGGAACCTGTGAGTGATTTATGCAACCTTGTCTGAGATCAGGATGGAATAGAGGAGAGAAACTGAACTCTGTGATATATAGGGTTATATGATAGAGAAGAAAAGCTGAGCTCTGTGATATATAGGGTTATATGATAGTGGAGAGGAGCTGACCTCTGGGATATATAGGGTTATATGATAGAGAAGAAAAGCTGAGCTCTGTGATATATATGGTTATATGAAAGAGGGAGAGAAGCTGAGCTCTGTGATATTTAGGGTTATATGATAGAGGAGAGAAGCTGAGCTCTGTGATATATAGGGTTATATGATAGAGGAGAGGAGCTGAGCTCTGTGATATATAGGGTTATATGATAGAGGAGAGGAGCTGAGCTCTGTGATATATAGGGTTATATGATAGAGGAGCTGAGCTCTGTGGTATATAGGGTTATATGATAGAGGAGAGAAGCTGAGCTCTGTGATATATAGGGTTATATGATAGAGGGAGAGAAGCTGAGCTCTGTGGTATATATATGGTTATATGATAGAGGGAAAGAAGCTGAGCTCTGTGATATAAAGGACTATAAGATAGATGAGACAAGCTGAGCTCTGTGATATATCGGGTTATATGATAGAGGTGAGCAGATGAGCTCTGTGATATATAGGGTTATATGATAGAGGAGAGGAGCTGAGCTCTGTGATATATAGGGTTATATGACAGAGGAAGAGGAGCTGAGCTCTGTGATATATAGGGTTATATGAGAGAGGGAGAGGAGCTGAGCTCTGTGATGTACAGGGTTATATGAGAGAGGGAGAGGAGCTGAGCTCTGTGGTACTGTATATAGGTTTATATAATAAAGGAGAGAAGCTGAGCTCTGTGATATATAAGATTATATGATACAGGATATGGCTACATAAACCACCTGACAGGTTCCTATTAAGTTGCATTATTACTCACTTTGGGAAGTGCCAAGCAACTGCTGATATAGAAAATAAATCTTTTTAAGCTTTAGTATTATCTCTAGAATTTTTTAAGAAGATATGTAACAAAACAAAGTCACCAGGGAAGAAGCTACAACTAAGGAAAGATGACCAAAGACATAATGTTTGTTTAACCCCTTACCAACAATGGACTTACGGGTACGCCCTATTGTCAGTGAGGTCCTACATAGCGGGCTTACTTACGAGGCAGGTGTTGACTGCTTATTGCAGCTTTCAACCACTGCTAACAGTAGGAAAAGGACCTTGTTTTGATAACTGTTGTTTAACCAAAACCCTTTGCCGATTGCTGGCATGGTGTCTACATGAATGATAAACGGTGCATTGTTTCTCCCTCCGATCAGCACCCCGTGGAGTGCTGATCCTTTACCATGGCAGCTGGAAATCTAAGAAAGGCTTCCATAACCATCATAATAAGGGTTCTATTACTTAGAGCCAAATCATTATGACCAGCAGTCAGGAAGGAATTAAACCCCAAAATGTCCAAATTGTCTTGTGTGAGATGGTATGTCTTCAACAAATTTACAATTAATAGCACCAGTAGTCGTTTGAATATTGGTGATAATAAAACAGAATAATTATTTCTGAAGCTTAGGAAGTTTTAGAATCATTTGCTGTAAGATGTATTATACAGTGCCTTGCGAATGTTTTCGGCCTCCTTGAACTTTTCAACCTTTTGCCACATTTCAGAATTCAAACATAAAGATATAAAATTTCAATTTTTTTGTGAAGAATCAACAACAAGTGGGACACAATTGTGAAATGGATCGAAATTTATTGGATATTTTAAACTTTTGTAAAAAATAAAAAACTGAAAAGTGGGGCGTGCAAAATTATTCGCCCCTTTACTTTCAGTGCAGCAAACTCACTCTAGAAGTTCAGTGAGGATCTCTGAATGATCCAATGTTGTCCTAAATGATTGATGATGATAAATATAATCCACCTGTGTGTAACCAAGTCTCCGTATAAATGCACCTGCTCTGTGATAGTCTCAGGGTTCTGTTTAAAGCGCAAAGAGCATCATGAAGACCAAGGAACACACCAAGCAGGTCCGTGATACTCTTGTTTACTGAAGTTTAAAGCCAGATTTGGATACAAAAAGATTTCCCAAACTTTAAACGTCCCAAGGAGCACTGTGCAAGCGATCATATTGAAATGGAAGGAGTATCAGACCACTGCAAATCTATCAAGATCCGGCCGTCCCTCTAAACTTTCATCTCAAACAAGGAGAAGACTGATCAGAGATGCAGCCAAGAGGCCCATGATCACTCTGGATGAACTGCAGAGATCTACAGCTGAGGTGGGAGAGTCGGTCCATAGGACAACAATCAGTCGTACACTGCACAAATCTGGCCTTTATGGAATAGTGGCAAGAAGAAACCCATTTCTCAAAGATATCCATAAAAAGTCTTGTTTAAAGTTTGCCGCAAGCCGCCTGGGAGATACCAAACATGTGGAAGAAGGTGTTCTGCTCAGATGAAACCAAAATCCAACTTTTTGGCCACAATTCAAAACGATATGTTTGGTGTAAAAGCAACACAGCTCATCCCCCTGAACACACCATCCCCACTGTCACACATGGTGGGGGCAGCATCATGGTTTGGGCTTTCCTTCAGCAGGGACAGGGAAGATGGTTAAAATTGATGGGAAGATGGATGGAGCCAAATACAGGACCATTCTGCAAGAAAACCTGTTGGAGTCTGCAAAAGACCTGAGACTGGGACGGAGATTTCAAACAAAGCAAAATCTACAATGGAATGGTTCACAAATAAACGTATCCAGGTGTTAGAATGGCCAAGTCAAAGTCCAGACCTGAATCCAATCGAGAATCTGTGGAAAGAGCTGAAAACTTCTGTTCACAAATTAATGGGAAATAATTTCAGTCTCTCGATGTGCAAAACTGATAGAGACATACCCCAAGCGACTTGCAGTTGTAATCGCAGCAAAAGGTGGGGCTACAAAGTATTAACTTAAGAGGGCCGAATAATTTTGTACGCCCCACTTTTTTTATTTTTTACAAAAGTTAAAAATATCCAATAAATTTCGTTTCACTTCATAATTGTGTCCCACTTATTGTTGATTCTTCCCCAAAAAATTTAAATGTTATATCTTTATATTTGAAGCCTGAAATGTGGCAAAAGGTTGAAAAGTTCAAGGGTGCTGAATACTTTCGCAAGAAAGTATTCGGAAATTAGTATTAATTGAGTTGCACTTACATGACTCTGAAGACCAGCCCATTAATGTATCTAGAAAATGTGCAAAGTGGTCATAAAAATGGTATTTTTCCAAATGTTAAAGCCTCCAGTGTTTTCTTTTTGGTTTCTATTGGATATGTCCATAGACAAATTCAATAGATACACAGATATGTAGACAACACAGTAGTTGGATGTTTATAGTGGTTAGAAAAATATTGGCAAGAACAATTGCAGATCACCTATGTGATCTAAAAGAATAAGACAGCAGAGCAATTCCAATGGTCAACAGCCCATGTAAAAGGTAAAGTCAGTCTAAATAAGAGAAAAAGAAATAAGGGAAACGCTTGATGAAATTATATCCCACATGGTACAATAATGAATAAGTGGACAGGAAGAGCCATTGAGACACCTACTACAGGAAAAACAAAAATAATCAGATTTTGTAAGATGGAAGACACACTGGAGGATCATCACTACAGCTAAAACTTTGAATTCTTTACCAACCTTTCCACTGGATATCATTCATGCCATTGTCATCGTAATCGCCACACATTCCACAAACCCTCTTCGTGTACTGCTCATCTAACTCCACCTTAAAGAAAAAAATACATACATGTTAAAACATCAGTTGAATCAATCCAATGATAGGAAAACATTGCGGTTAATGAATAATAGGTGACATGAATGAACGGGACTGCACCAGTTTTCTGCTGTGCTTTGCAGCCAAAAACCAGTTGCAGCCCTGTTCTGTAGAATTACTGTACAGTATAAACAGCCGCTCAAACTTGGTTCATCCTGCACCAGACACAACACTTCTGAATGCACCAAGTTTGCGGGGCTGTGCCACGTCAGAACCACACGATTGTGCCAAAGTAACTGTTGTACAAATCCATACCAGTTTCAAAGTGGCACTGGTGAGACAAATTTTGCAGTAGAACGGAGCACATATATAAAGTGCTGTGAGACACTTTCATTTAAGCTGGCGCCTTTTACACTCCTTTAAAGCGATTTAAAACTGGCCTGTTCACACATGTCCTCCAATGTGTTTCTTTTTAGACTAACAGGACACAGCAACAGACATTACACTCCACTCTAGAAGTTCTCTCAGTGGAGACGATGTAGGCAAAGCCCTTGACTCATTGGGAACTTTTTTGTTAAGGATGTGTAATCTTGCATGCTACATTGTAGGTTTTTTAAACAAGTGGAAAGTATAAGGCTACATCTACACAACAGTGATTTACTGTCAGATTTTTAAGCGGATTTGGTATTTAGAATCCGCAAAAATCAGACAGTAAATCATCCCCGTAGACCTCAATAGAAAATTCGAGCTGCAATCTACACAGCTCAGATTTTCTGAAGTCGGATTTCAAAATCAACGGTTCTGAAAAAAACGTAGAAGATGTTCTATTATCCGCCTTACATCACTTGAAAACAGCGGATTATAGTGCAGTTCAATTAAATGGGGCGAACGAAATCTGAAAACCACGACAAAAAAAAAGGACAAAAACCACACCAAAAACAAAAATCGAGTGTACAATACTGGTGGGATTCTATCTGAACAAATTTTATTTTTAACATAATTCTGAAAAATAAAGGACAGTGTGTTATTGAATTTAAAATTATTTTGAGATTATATTAATTTTAAATACATTTTACAGGAGATATTATTGGAATGTTAAATATTTTAATATTACTTAAATGATAACATGTTTTCATTTATATCATTTAATTTTATATAGTTTAATAATTAGCATAAATAACTTTTTATTATTGTACTGGTGTAAGTTGGGAAATAATGAACATTATTTTGCCCTAATATCAAATCTAGCTCCAATCTGACTCTTCAGGCTCAGGCAGACCACATTGAAATAGGTCTGCCTGTCCGAGCAGTAATGCACCTAGTTTTTCTGACCCTCATTCATAAATGTGTTTTAATAGTTCAAATGTGGTGCGACACGCCCCCACATGTTTGGTGCATTAAAAAGTGTTGACCTTTGCGAACAATACGCCTAACACATTCGTTTGGCGCATTATACATCACAGTGTGCTTTTTATTGGAGCATTTTTTACGCCAGAAAAGGGTGAAAAAACCCGATCATACATGTTTCCCTAAATTCCACATTTATGTTTTTTTTGTAATATGGATAGAAACCCACAGGTAGAGCCACTCTGCTGCCCACCATGACATGGTGGTAAAGAGTATCCTCACTGTAAATGAAATTAGTTTCTAAGGTTGAGACTGCAGCTGGCAGACTGGGCCATATAGTTTCTGAGATAAACATACGGTGACATGTATGAAACCTGGCACCAACACAGTTAAATCGCTCTAGAGGAAGTGTAGAAGGCACCAGTTTGTATGAAAGTGTCTCACAGCACTTTATACATGTGTCCTATTGCATGGCAAAATTTGTCTCAACTTTGCTACTTTGAAATTGGTATACAGTAGGTATTTACGACAGTTATGCGCCAAACGTTGGCACATTAATGCGTTTCGCACCAAACTTTGGTGCAATCATACAATTCTGGTTCGACACAAACTTGGCATGTCCAAAAGTGTTGTGTCTGGTGCAGAATTTTTGGGCGTACGACTGTTCCCACATCCATAGAACAAGGCTGCAACACTTGCATTCTAAAAAAAGGCATGTGTTTTCTAAAAAAAAGAACTAAAACTTAAAAAAAAATTTTTACAGATGTTTGAGGACTTTTCAGTTACCATTTCTTTTTATGGTGCCATTGACCATAGATATAATACTAAGAAACCTAAAAAAAACTCTAGTGGTGAACATAAAAACAATACATTGCGCCTTTGCGTATGTTTGTTTGTATGTAGCTCACTCACATGTTATATTTATTCTGCAAGTGGTAGATCTGATGATACTATGTCAAAATTCATATTTTGCTAGAAAAATTAAAACTTAAAAAAAAATTGCACTACAGTGGCATTTTCTGTGATTAAGTTTTTAGTTTTCTAATCTATGACCTAATGAGCCAATTTAGGGTTTTTAAATTGGCCCAGTGAGATGCACGATTTTTATCACATTTTATTCCTACTTTTTGGGATTGCAAATACCAAAAAAACGCATTTTACACTGGCATTTTTCTTATTTACGTGATCACCATAAGGATATTTTTGTACATTTAATAGATCAGACTTTTACGGACTGACGTTTCAAGTAGTGATAACTTTAAGAAAATATTTGAAATGCAAAAGTATTTTTTTTAACTTTGAATATTTTTTATAGTGTAGGCGCTATCATTTGTACACCGTTCTGCCATATATAGATATTGTAGAAAGGTGTACTCAAATAGCTCTGAAATAATAAAATCCTGCTTATGGCAGGGTATAAAAGGAGTGATCTTATCACAGGAGGGCAACCGGGCAAATAAACATGCACAGCTCTCACCGCAACATCCAGAGGGTTAAACCGCCAGTGTCAGACCTGCCTCTAATAACGGTAGCCCTAGCTGCAATGACCAACTTTTACCTTCTACATATGGCACAATTTAAGCGAGTGAGCCCATTCCATACTCCGTTACCATACTGGCATTATGATGTGCCAGTACTTCGAATGTTACTAAGGGGTTACTTGCATGTTTTTTTTTATGAAGTTGAGAAAAGCATGCAGGTAACTTCAAGCTCTTGGGCACTAGGTCAAAAAGTGAAATGGGCCCCCAGTTCCATGTGCCTTTACAATGCTAGTGTCTTCTTATGTGGCAGAAGGGCTTTTGGGCCCCCCTTAGGCTGCAGGGCCCGCCAGTAACTGCTACCGCTGAACCCCCTGTAGCTGCACCCCTGCAGGTAACGCAGCATGTGAACCCAGCCTGAATCATAGACAATTAATTTCTGAAAAGTAGTTTTACTCAACATTTATGATCAATTCCTAGAAGTTTGCAACTAATAAAAGATGTGCTTCTATACAAAGGGCGACATGTATAATTTGGCGCTCAACGTCCATATTCTGCCCATTAGTACGAGAATGCGCCAATTCTATTACTTTCTACTGTGGGTCATAGATTCAGTGCTTTCTAACTACAAAGCGACACTTCTGGCTCAGGTAACCCACTTCTGGCTCAGGTGATATGTAAGCCCCATACATACATATCACCCAAAATGTTCATCATCCCTGTGAATTAGAGACAGGAAACCTGGCCAGGAACTTTTATTATTTAACAATAAACCAGTTAATTTAGCACCTTAAACTAAACTTTTGACTCTACATGCTGATTTACCGAATGTGCAAACAATGTCAGTGCTCTGATTTAAAGAAGATAAAAAGTGTCACGGTCCAGAACATTATGCTATAAAGCATGTTGTACAGCACGTTGTGTTATAGCACGTACAACACCATCACTCATGTGTTATAACGCCTATCAATAAAACAATTAACACTTTTGATCTGGAATCTTGAATTTATACAGTATAGGTTAAACAGGTTCCTTTTTTGTGATTTTTTTAATACCTTGAAGATAATGTTTCCCTGATAAACAAAAAAAAACCTCATGCTTGGCTTCCTCTTACTCATTGTTGCAGCAAGACAATGCGGGCCATATATGCTAGTAGTCAGAATGTCTCCAATTCAGCTGCTTATTGGCTATAGTGGTCACATGCTACTGCCTGACATCACCATTCGGAGTGTTCACTTCTATAGTATACAGGAGTAGGTGGTACGGTATACTACTAATGGTTAAAAATGTTTAATAATTGCACTATTTTCTGCTATGATTGCACTAAGAATGTTCTAGTAATTACCCCTAGTTCCCCCCTATGTTCAGCCACTAGGTTATGCACATGTCTTTAAATTATGTACAGTATAGTTATGCTGTCTTGCAGAAATGTAACCAGCTGCAGTCACTCAAAAGTTTGGTGGGAAAAACCATGACAACACAAGGGTGGGGGTAGATTAGGAGGTTATAAAAGATAAGTAAGTTTAATGGTCTCCACTGGAGTTAGAAAGTACTGTCCACTAATATCCACCTTCAGGGTATTGGTGTCTTCATCTGAAGCTGTCAGAGAAGCCATCCACCATGCTATTCTGACACAGGCTGTACTGCCTCTGGGATCAGAGGACAGTCACAACCTTTTCTTCCCTGGCCGCATGGGAGTGGAGAGAGATAGCTATGTAAGGGATTGGGTTTAGGAAAATTATCCTGCCTTGGTCTACTAAGTGTCTGCGACTGGAAGAAGTCTGCTGTAACCGGGAATACAATCCACTGCCTTTTGTATTCCACCTTTGTCTCCTGCCTTTGTCATTTCTGCACCGCACATCAAGAGCACCTCACACACCATCTACCGCAGGCAGTTGAGGGAGAGACCACCATCAGAGCGTGCCCCGGGGAACAACCACCACCAACATTCACAGTGCAGGCCCCCTCTTAACAGGTGCCAGAGCGTGAGAGGCAGGAGAGGTGTGGTTGATGAGAGTGTTAGCCGCCGTGACCAGAGTAGCAGCCTTTAAGCCATAGATACATCTGCTTCCAGCCCTCTCCTCTGCCCCTCCTCTGTGCCCGATTATACCACACAATGGTGTCACAAACAAGATGGGCCATGGTTGACGTACAGCCAAGATGTGCCGCAACGTCCTAGCCATCTTGAAGGATTTGAAGAAAGGCCGCTGTAACATCTTTATTTGATCTGTTGATCTACTATGGACTGCGAGTATTAATCAGAATTCTGTTTGTGACAACTGTGTGGATTTAAAGTTGTGAAAGCGATGCCAGATGCTAAACCACATGGAAATCACATCCGCCATCGCTGAGTCATTTTCCGCCCAAGCAGAATGGTGCCAAAGACAGAGGAGTGGTGTCGACATAGTGAGGGAGTAGCAACGAGTTTGGAGAGCAGAGAACAAGAGTTTGTAATGGCCGCAGCGGTGTAGCAAGTAGATCTTCCTGAGGATCTCGAGCCAGCCCTAGAGGATGAGAAAGACATCACTGCCTTCTATCGGGAGCCAGCTGAATCATCGCCAGAGCCAAGTACAGCAGCCCAGGTGTCATCGAGAGAGGAAGAGAGGCCTTTCCGAGTGACCACCAAAATTGCCGTCGGAGGAGTCCATTACAGTGAGCAGCGGATCTATTGGAGGAGAAGAGCCACCGGAGGTGATAAATCAGATTCCACCAGGCCCTCATGTCACCATCTACAGCCCCATCACTTGTACTGTAGCTGTCTGGGACAGCTCTGCTAGTGTGGCTGCACCCAATGCCCCTCTGTGACAGCCCAAGTCAACAGCGCATGACGATCAGGCTCCTCAGACTTCTAAGTGATTTGTTTCCCTGATCTAGGCTCACAGCCATAATTTTATTGTTTACTGTATGTCCGTGTGAAAATCTGTATTGTAATGTGATTTAATGTGTTTGTGATTGCTCGGCTAAGCGTCGCCAGTTTGTCCTGTCTTGTCTGATTGTTTTCGGATGAAAGTTACTCCCCCCCATCATCAGTTTATCCAATGGGAGTTATATGTGCCTACTGCGGGCACGGAGCGTGGAAAAGAAAAAAATGTGTTTAAGATGTGTAATATATGTTGTGAGTGTTCCAGCTGGAATAACTCCCCTTATTTTCTTCTGTGTACGATAGAGTTTATGCGCACCTTGGCGTAGTTCATATTAGAGATGTGCAAAAAGTGTATGCAAATGTTTCATAATGTTTTAAGAGGTATTTCAAAGTTGGTAGCAAGTATTGACTTCTGAAAAGGGATAGAACAGATTTAAAATGTTTTATAGTGTATAAGGGCTTTTTATCAGATTTATCAGTGAAAAAATGTGCATGCCGACAATGTATATTTGAGTGTAAGTTCAGTGCTGCTAGAAAAGGAATTTAAATGCTAAATCGTTGCAATTTGTTTTATTATTCGGTCCAATATATTGTTTGCCTTCCTTCGATATTATTATCCCCATCATTATCTAGGTATGATGAGGGTTTTACCGCGCTTATTTTGGCGCGAGGGTTGAAGTAACATAGAAAATATGTGTACGTATTCACGCATGCGCTATGGATAGCAATGCTCCTCCTAGTGTTATCTAAGGTTCTATGTATCATAAGCGTCTGTCTGGATAGGGTACTGCGTTATCTATCATTTGTTGTGTCTGATGGGAGTTATCCGCATTTGTAACAGTACGTTATGTCTTATGTGTGTCCTATTCCAAGGCTGTAAGGCCGTGCCCGGTTATTTATCTGCCTGTATTGGATGGCTGCAGGTGTGATTTATGACTTATGCATGAACCCCACAGTATGAATGTTACATGTGTTGTTGGGAACTGTCGTACAGTTGTTTGTTTGGGATTGGTCCCCCCAGCAATGAGTTGTGTGATTATTGATGCTCGCTGTTTCTCTATTTTGGGGACGTGAAATAACAAAAAAAACACAATTTTAGCGTTTGGAATTTTTTTCTTCTATGATGTTCAGCGTACGGGATAAATAATGTTATATTTTAATATATCAGACTTTTTCAGAGGCGACGATACCAAATATATGTATGTATATATTTTTATTTTTCTATTTGCAAAATGGCGAAAGGGGGTGATTTGAACTTATAATATTTTAACTTTGAGTCCCCCTATGGGTGCTTCACCACTAGGGGCCCGATCATTTCTACAGCCTAATGCATTGTATAGACAATGCATTAGGGTGTACAAAGATGGCGGTTTTACTACTTGCTGCCTGGGGCTGGAAGTAGCCAAATCGAAAGTATGGTGGCGATGGAGGCCTTCACAAGGCTTCCAGCTGCCATGTTAAATGATAGGAACCCCGCGATTTTGCCGCAGGGGCTCTGATTGGAGTGAAGAACGGTGCGTGGTACCGTTTCTCATTGATTTAGATGCCGCGGCTATCTTTGCCATGTCGTCTAAAGGGTAAAACAGTGTGGGATGGCGCTGACACCCTCCTGTGCTATAACCACCGAGTGCTAGCTGCAATTAGCAGCTAATACCTAGCGGCTATGTAGTGGGACATACAACATATGACATACGTCATATGTCGGTAAGAGGTTAAGCTAGGCCATTATATAGTGGTAAGTAATACGTTTTATAGAGAAGTCTATTTCTATAAGTGATTTGCGTCCACCTGATTAGGAGTGCTGTGTGCTATCTCCATTGTTGTAGTCTCTGGCAGTGTTGAGAGATGCACATAAGCAGAATTACTAAGAAGGGCTTCAAAATAGGGTTTAGAGTAAATGTTATAGTAGAATAATGCTTTAACTGAAAAAGGTGTTTCTGGGATCTATATTGTTCTATTAAGAGGGGCTAATTGTAAATATCTAAAAGTATACAGTAGGGAAAGAATGCTCTAGATTCAATAACATAATAATGTTACTTTAAAAGTGTGAGGACGCAGCTGTCCTAATGGAAGATACTAGAAGGTGTGTTGTGAGGCAGGTACGTCCCTTTTTAGACATCATGTTTGTTGATGTCCAGTTTGCTTTTGGCCTGCCTCAACGCTAATCCTTTTCTAAGCTAGTTTTGTCCAAATCACCTGGGGTTTTTAAAAGACTCCTTGTTAGAATAGTCTGGTACCTTAGGAGTTAAGTATTGATCACCTGGGGTTTGAGAAGGCTCCTTGTTTGAATAGTCTGGTGCTATGAGGATTTTATTGTGTATTCCTGGTAGTGCTTCTTGATTTGAACTGTGTAAGCTGCTAATGTGTACATCTATAGTATCAGTGATAGAAGTTTAGGGCGACATGTATGAATCTCGCCACGTCGGGGCGCACCTTTCCGCCGGTTTTCCGGCGAAATCTGCGCCTGATTTATGTCGGCACTGGGGCGCGCTCCATCCAAAAATGTAATCCGCCGCGCCTCGCCATGTTTGAGGCGCAGTGCGGGACTTAGGCGCAGTGCGGAGCTGCACCTATGATTCGCCGCCCGAGGTTAGTGCACTCATACATGCGGGCAAAAGTCCACCGCACCTCGCCATGTTTGGGGGGCAGTGCGGACTTAGGGGCAGTGCGGCGCTGCGCCTAAGATTCGCCGTCCGAGAGGTGCGCTCATACATGCGGGAAAAGTTCCCTGCGCCTCGCCAGTGTGTGGGGTACAGTGCGGGACATGGGCGCAGTGGGGGGACATGGGCGCTGTGCGGGACTGCGCCTCACATGTATTCCGATGCGAGACAGGCTGGAGAACAGCGAGAAATCATTCAACATGTCCGTGCGGAGTATGAATAAAAAAAATCGCCTTTATAAAGGCGTAAAACAGTATCAGGAAAGAGCTCAAACCTCAAAAATAAAAAATACATTAAAAAAATCACTTTCCCCAAAATCTAGAACGGCGCTACATCAAGAATTCCGGATATTGAAATTTCCGGGAAATACAGTAATTCAAATTCTGAAAGCTATTCTCATTGGTTTGGCAGAAACCGGCCAATCAGAAATAGGGGCGACAGGGAACCATTAAAACCTATGGGAGAACTATTTGACCAATCAGAATCAAAGGCGGGACTGTTTTAAAATACAGAAAAAAAGCAGAAAAGAGCTGATTGGTTTGAGCTAGCGGTGGCTTGGCTAACCCAGCCAATCAGAGCGCGAGCTACTTCTCCCATTGTAGTCTATGGAGAGATGGGCGCAATGCAATCCGGCTCTCAGCGCCGTGCGGGATGGAGTATGAATAAAAAAAAACTTTTTATTAAATGTAAATATTCTCTGAAAAAAAGCTCAAACATTCTAAAACATAAATCAAATTCTATCCCGAACAACGCGTTTGTCGCCGAGAACCCGGCGCTACATCGGAATTGCAATAGAGAGAATTGCCGGGAAATACAGTAATTCAAATTCTGTAAGCTTTTCTCATTGGTCGGCATAAACCAGCCAATCAGAATAGGAGCGACAAAGACCCATTATAAGCTATGGAGGAGAATTGACCATCAGAATGGGAAAGCAACAAAGACCCTTTTATAAACTATGGTGAAGTTTTGACCAAACAAAACCCAAAGCGGGACAGTTCAAAAGACAGTAAAAATACAGAAAAAGAGCGGGATGGCTGAGCTAGCGGTGGCTTGCCTAACCCAGCCATTCAGAGCGCGAGCTACTTCCCTCCATTGTAGTCTATGGAGAGATGGGCGCAATGCAATCTCGCTCTCAGCGCCGTGCGGCATGGAGTATGAAAAAAAAAACTCATTTTTATTAAGTGTAAATAAATTATCAGATAAAGCGCTAAAACCCGTTTCCTAAAAATAAACAGTTAAATCAAGCGCTACATAGGGAATTGCAATAGAGAGACTTCCCGGGAAATACGGGAAAATTTCCCAAATTGTTTAAGTCTTTTTAAATTGGTCGCCATAAACCAGCCAAATCAAATAGGAGCGACAGTGGCCCCATTCTAACCTATGGAGAAAAATTTACCAATCATATTCAAAGGCGGGACAGTTTTAAAAGACAGTAAAAAGGCAGAAAAGAGCTGATTGGTTGAAGCGGCGGGGCTCGTCCAGCTTAGCCAATCAGAGCGCAGCTACTTTCTCATAGAGTTCTATGGAAAAAAGAAATGCAGAGCGAGCTCTGTTTGTGATTGGCTAAGTTAAAAGAGGGGAGGTTGTTTGGACCAATGGAGAGCGACGACGCTCCTATGGGTTTTCTAATGCAATCTGAAATAAAACTGTACATGGCCGAAATCAAATGATAATACTGCCGAAGTTGTCCCGATGTGTATATAAAATGAATATGTAGCGAGGGTCTCGGCGACAAACGCGTTGTTAGCGATTTAACTGCTTTATTTTTAGAGAAGGTTTCAGCTCTTTATCTGATAATGATTTACACTTAATAAAAAATGAGTTTTTTATTCAGACTCCATGCCACACGGCGCGACGCCGAGAGTCATTGCGCCCGCTCCATAGACTACAAGGGAGAATACTCCGCTCTGTTTGGGGCGGGGTAGGCAAGCCACCGAAGCTCAGCCAATTTAGCTCTTTCTGTTTTTTACTGAATTTTGAACTGTCCCCCCCCTTTTTGTTTTTTATTGGCCCAAACTTCTCCATGGGATAAATGGGTCTTTGTCGCTCCTATTCTGTTTGGGTCAATACCCCCTCCATAGGATAAAATGGGCTTGGTCGCTCTTTTCGTTTGGGTCAATACTCCCCTGGATATAATGGGTTTTGTCGCTCCTTTTCTGTTTGGGGCGGGCCCTTCTCCAGAGCAGCGCCGGATTTTCTTGCGATCTTCTGTATGTTTCCCTCGCATTTCCGTTCTTGCTTCACTTCGCCCCGCTGGAGCATTTTTTGAACCCAAAAAAAACTAGGGCCGACTGCGGGGCTGCGAGCGCTGCATGCGCCCCCCTTTGGGGAGTCGCGTCGTACAAGCCTCGGGTTTTTTAGCCCGCCCCGTCCCCCCCGGAACGCCCACACGGCCCCCCACCCGCCCCTTGCCCGCCCCTTCATGCGAGGGGCACGATATGGCGAACGCTGCGCCAACACGCATCCCCGCGTCCGACAGGGGGATTCGGCCGGAGGCGCAGTTTTCCCTAAAAAAAAAACAAAAGCCCCCTTCAAAAATTCGCCCTTAGTGTTTGAAAAGCTAGATCAAATATAGGGGAAAGCTTTGGTTTCACAATGTTGTAAAAATCGCCAATAATGGAACAAGAAGGAATAAAAGGAAAATCTATAGTTGATGATTTCTGTGATTAAAATCTATTTTCCTATGTTTTTAGCAATCGTAAGGTTGTGTGGAGATGTATGTATTTCTGTCATTTGGCTGATGGATGTACCCCCCAGTTGTTGTGCTTTTTGAACAGCAACATATTCTTTTCACGCTTCAAGCTTGAGCAATATTGCTCATTGTGTCTAATATTTTCTTTACAAGGTAAATTAAGTGATAACTGGTTATGTTCATAATATGCTTGTGAAAGACTCTAACGTACAAGAGCCACATGGATATTGCTATATTGTTCTATCTCAATGTGCCTTTAAGAGACTCTACCCTTTTCAAGAGCTGCATAGGCATTATCTTTTTCCATCCCCTAGTTTAAGTCATAGACATTTCACCTGCCCATGTCACTATCCCTGGACAATGGACAATTTCGATGTAGCATTTGGGATTTTCCCATGTTTCTGCATTTCCAATGTGAATGGTGTTTTGCCTTGATTGCACTACTGATATGTCATCTGTGTCTCTTGATATTGCTAATAAGGAATGATTATATGTCACTGTCTGAACCACAAGGTATGATTGATCTTTTGATATGTGAATGTTCTATGATGTTTTATATTTCCTCATTCTTCTAAAGAGCCGATGCGAAAGGCGGCTTATGTTTTAGTGAAGAAGTAGGTAGTATACATCAAGGGCACCTCACACACCATCTGACTCAGGCAGTTGAGGGAGAGACCACCATCAGAGCATGCCCAACAACATTTAAAATGCAGTGCTGGAGCTGGAGCGGGAGAGGTATGAGAAGTGTGGTTGATGAAAGTGTTAGCTGTCGTGACCAGAGTAACAGCCTAAACCTTGGCAATCCTCTGCCTCCAGCCCTCTCCTCTGCTCCCGGTTAACCACACTTCTAGAAAGTGATGTCAGGCAGTGGGAGGGGATTGCTTCAGCCAATCAGTCACTGCAGTAGCGATGTTTTCCGACTGTCACCAGCAGAAGAAAATAAAAGATTGGAGAGTCTCTGCATATGTTAAATGCTGTTCTTGGAATCCTATATTAGATTATGATGCTATACTAGATATATAACGGCTAGAGGGCCAATAACCTACAAAAGTCCCTGTGAGGGACTTCTGTAGGTTATTGGTACACTGTCACCTGTCCCTGTGAGAGACCTGTCCCTGTGAGGGACTTCTGTAGGTTATTGGCACACTAGCCGTTATAGGCCCCATACCAATGTTTTTTGCCCACTGAGGAATTTGGTAACTACCACAGGAAACGTGTCTGAGTATCTTGTAAGTTTGATCTTATTTATGGTCACCGACTTAGTTTTCATAGAAATAGGGAATCTAGTTTAGGAGTTTAGTTACACAGGATCGTTCTTTTCAGGATGCTTTTCCTGCAAGGGATTTCTGTTAGGGCGATTACGTAGTGAGGAATTAATATGCTATATTGTCCTTCTTATTTTTGCCCATATCCCTTTGCTCTATGTGAATATAGAATCTTTCTTCTAAGCGGATTACTATCCCTGGTAACCAGCGATCACCGTGGGAGGTGCGGTAAGCCCCTTATTTGGATCTGAACATATTCTTTTGGAAATTGTTTTAATATATACCTATTAAAAGTGAAATTTTATTGAAATATTTTTCCTGCAATAAGGAAATCAGTTACTGCATTTCTTTGCATACGGCACACAACCAATTTTAATATACAATATAAATGTGTCTTTACCTTAAGGTCATCTCCCCAGTTCCATATGACCGATATACCATTTCCTGTGAGTTCAAGAGTATTACAATTATCTTTTATCTGAACACCGTTCTTGGTTTCGTATTCCATATAGCTGAAAGACAAGATTCAAGAGGTTTTGGGTATGTTATGTTAACCCCTAAAGCACCATGCCTGAATATGATTTAATGAGCAGCTACATTTTTTAGTTTTTGTCTCCCTGCATTTCAACAGTCGTAACCTTTTGTAGTTTTTATTAATGCACAGTTGAATGTGGTCTTATGGGGGGAGAAGTTGTATTTTTTGAGGTAGTAGTTTGTGTTTACATATTAACTACTGCATTACTTTTTAAAGATTTTTTGCAGTGTGAGCTTAAAAAAGTGTTTTATGCATTTTTTTAAATTATTTTTTACACCATTGACATTTTACACTAAATAACCTGTTAGATTACAACTACAAGCTATTATGGTCACATGGATACCTAATACTTTTTTTTGGGTAATGTATGCAAAATTATGATTTTATTAAATATTTATTTCTATTTTATCTATTTTAATTTTTAACACACTTTTTATGTATTTTTACTTATTTTTCATCCCATTAAGGGATAACTATTTCGATACTATTTGTATTAGCATACTTCTGTAGTGTGCCCTGACCACAGGTCTACTATACAGGAGACCCTTGGGGCTACTCTAGGTCCCTAGGACTGAATGTATAGATGTTCTCCGGGTTCCATCGTGCACCGGGGAATCCCCTTTGATTATGCTGCAGTCACAGAGCGTGGCAATCAAAAAGTTAAACGTCGGGGATCAGAGGCTTTCTCTGGTCCCTGCTGTTTACAGAAAGTACTCTAGGAACAGAGCTGTTAACTGTGCCGACCTCAGTGCTGCTGGTTCTCTGTTATCGTTTGGTCTTCTGTCTCATGGGGCATCACTGCTACAGCCACAGATTGGCTGTAACTGTCACATGCCATTGGCTGATGTCACTGTTCGGAAGTAAGTGCTCCAAATGTTGATATCAGTCAATGGTACATGATCAACCAGTGGCTGCAGTGGTGATGTCCCATTTGATAGAAGGTAATAAAAGCAAAGGATGAGGACGATGAATCACTGTATCCAAGGTGAGTGAATAGCTAAGTTTTTTTGTTAATATTCATGATAACTGTGTGTTGAGTTATTTTGACAGCACACCAAGTTTACACTAGTCGGGTATGTTCACATGACATATTTGTGGTCCATATTTCTGGACGTAATTGCGCTAATTCATAGCTTTCATTGAGAACTATGATTACCTGCCATTTTCCCTGACGCGGGGAATGTGAGAGTCTATGGGAGCCGGCACAGTGCCAGTGCTTACTTCTAAAACACCTGGCCTGGCATATTGCGGCACGTACAGTACCCTCCGCAATACGCCGTGTGAACATACTCTTCTACAAGCTGTACACTTTACATTGTATCAAACTGTAGCCACTTTTTTAGATCTATTTACATACATATAGGGTATCTCAAAAAAGTGACTACACTCCACACATTTATCTACAGGGTTACAAAACAATTTCTGGTGCATGGGTCACATTGTCATACTATACATGTTCTGGAGGGGGGGTGCAATAGATCTTAGATGGGTAGATGGGTATTCTGCATCTGAGACCTTTATGACACTTCAACTGTAAATATCTAAAGTGGCTGAGAGGTCTTGGTTCCACTTTAGTGATCTAAAGATCACTGATACAAGTCCACCTGTGGGGGGCAGGCAAAAAAAAGTGAAAAAGTACAAAAAAGTTAAAAAAAAAAAAAGGCAAACACAAACAAATAAGGAAATAAAAACACATTCACTGCCCTTTTCTCCTTTACAAACGCCAACTGCCCCAAAAAAGCTAAAAAAAAATATAGTACGCATATTTGTTATCGCCACATGCGTAACAATCTAGCCTATAAATCTGTCTTGATATTTAACCCAGACGATAAACGGCAAAAAGGAAAAAAAAACAGTCAAAGAATTGAGATTTTTGTTTATCCCGCAGCACAAAAACGGAATAAAAAGTGATCAAAAGTCATATAAACGCCAAAGCGTTACCAATGAAAAAGTCAGTTCATCCCGCAAAAAAAGCCCCTAAACAGCTCTGTACATGGAAAAATAAAAAAGTTAGAAGATAGCGATGCATACATATTGTTTTACACAATAAAAACACTTTTTGTTTTTAAGCGCTTCAACATAAAAAACTATATAAATTCAGTATTGTTGTAATCCTATTGACCCAAAGAGCAAAACTAACATGTTACGTATACTTCATGGTGAGCGCTACTAAAAGTAAAAAACACTACTATTAGTGCACCCTGCCTTCCAAAAAACAGATTTAAAAGCGATCAAAAAGCTTTGTACCCCCAAAAATGATATCAATAAAAACATCAAACCATCCTGCAAAAAACAAGCTGCTATACAGCTCTGTACACAGAAAAATAAAAAAGTTATGGCTCTCAGACTATGGCGAAAAAACACAAAAATGTGTTTTCCTTTTTGAATAAAAGTGTTTTTATTGTGTAAAAGCAGTAAAACATAAAAAAATATACAAATTAAGTATTGCTGTAATCGTACCGACCTGCTGAGGAAAATTAACATGTCATTTATACTGCACACGGTGACCGCTGTTAAAAATAAAAAAATAAAACCTTGATAAAAAGCGATCAAAGCATCATATGAACCCTATTGTAGTAACAATAAAAACCTCAACTTATACAGAAAAAAGTCCTTAATCAGCTCCATATACAGAAAAATAAAAAAGTTTTGGCTATAAGACGACACAAAAATGCAATTTTTCATAAACACATTTCTATTGTGTAAAAGTAATAAAACATAAAAAAAAACTGTAGAAAATTTATATGTGTATTGTAATTGTACTGACCCGCATAGTAAAATTGTCCTGTCATTTACACTGCACTGCTAACGCCCAAAAAACAATGTCGGGACTGCATTTTTCCCCCCCCATTTTCATGGCCCAATGCTAAAAGATCTATGGAACACCTGAGCTCCCAAATTGCACAATACACCCTAGATGAGATCCATGAGGGGTGTTGAATCCAAAATGGGGTGACTTCTGGAAGGTTTCACCTGTTCTGATACTTTGGGGGCTTTGTAAATGTGACAGGACACCCACCATAATCTGCATCCAAAACCAAAATAGCGCTTCCTCCCTTGAACGCCCTGCCATGCGCCCAAACAGCAGTTTATATCCATATATAGGGTATTGCTGAATTTGGAAGAAATTGGTTAACATATTTTAGGGTGCTTTTTTCCATCATTCCTTTTAAAAATGAAACATTTTCAGCTAGAATTGCAGATTGTTGAAAAAAAAATGTTTCACTTTCACAGCCTAATGCTGAAAAAAATGTGTGAAACTACTGCGGGGTCGATATACTTACTACACCCCTGGATATATTCCTTAAGGGGTTTAGTTTCCAATATATGGTCTTTTTAGGAGTGTTAAGTTTTAGCACCGTAGGCGCCTAAAGAAAATTGTAATGAAAATGAGACCCCAGAGTCCAGTAGGTGCTCCTCCTACTCTGGGGCTTGTGGTTGAGCCAAATAGCGCACTAAGGCCACATATGGGATATCTCTAAAAACAGCAAAGTGGGGGGGGGGGTAATCGATGTTAAGTTGCATTTCCCCGGTCACATTTACCGTGTTCCAGTGAATAATGGATAAAGATGTAAAATCTTCAAAAAAGTGAAATTTTTATATTACACCTCCACTTTGCTTTAATTTCTGTGAAGTACCTAATGGGTTAATAAACTTCTTAAATTCTGTTTTGAATACTTTAAAGGGTGTAGTTTCTTACATGCAGCTATTTATGGAGGGTATCTAACATACAGGTCCCTCAAGGCCACAACAAAACTGGACTGGTCCCTAAAAATATCTATTTTGCAAATTCCTTGAAAATGTGAAAAATTACTACTAAGGGAGACATGTATGAAGGAAAGTGCTTCAAAGTGAATTGTCCTGTCTCGTTTTCAGTGTATAATGTGCCTGAATGTATGAAAGTGTTTTTTTAGTGATCATAAATGAGGTCTACAGTTCGATGTGCCTCGCCTATGTGTTAGGCGCATTATGGAACTTAGGCGCATTAGTAATGCACCTAACATGTATAAAGGCTATAGAAATAAAAAGGCTGGAAATAAAAGAAAAGTCATTAGAATAGCATGTCAGTGAATAGAAACTATGGCACTGATCTTGCTTGGTGAACCGCAGGTCCCAGACAGACCTTTGGTGTGCTGGCTCTTGCTGTATGTAGAATAAAAGGTGAGAGCAGCAAAAATAAATTTCAAATTTAATGTAGTAAAAATTAAAAACTAAAAAATCTGAGCAACAACATCAGTGGGTTGTTTAATGTAAAATTAGTTTTAGATTCTATTAAATTTAAATAAATTTTATAGGAAATATTTTTATATTTTTGGAATATAACATTTTTTATCACATTTAAATAATTTAATTTTATATAGTTTGATAATAATCAGAAATCACTTTTAACTATTGCACTGGTGTAAGTTGAAAAATATTGGACACTTCGACTCCTCTGGCTCAGGCAGACCACATTGAAATAGGTCTGTCTGTTCGTGTCTAATATTATGAATGTGATGCGACACGCCCCCAGAATGCCCCCTCATGTTAGACGCATTAGAAAGCGTCGAGTTTTACGAACAATGCGGCAAACACATTCATCAGTCGCATTAGACATCGTAGCCGGCTCACTTAGGCTCATTTTACGCCAAAAAAGGGCGAAAAACCCGATAATACATGTCTGCCTAAATTTACAAGACCCCTAATGTTGTAAAAAAGTAAGAAGACATTTAAAAAAGTGATTCCAACCTACAGTTGACATATGGTAGATGCTAGTTATAAACTATGTTGTGTGGAATAACTATCTGTCTTACACGCAGAAATTGTTGAAGTTTGAAGATGGCAAATTTTTCTAAATGTTCACAATATTTTGATATTTTCACAAATAAGGATTCTACCGCCTTTTTTACTAACTTAAAGCACAATATGTAATGAGAAAATAATCTCTGAATCACATGAATAGGTAAAAGTATCATAAGACATGTCAGATTTCAAAAAGGGTAAGGGGTTAAAGAAGAATTTTCTTTTAATTTCTACCGAAGTGTTTTAGTAAATGTTTGTATTCCTCTAAAATATAATTACTTGGCCTTCTTTCTTATATGCTATAAATTAGTTTTTTGTACACCATAGTTTTAAGTTACCAAAAGCTTCCTTTTAAAACTATTGTATTACCCTGTTTCCCCGAAAATAAGACACCCCCGAAAATAAGACATAGTGCATTTTTAGTTATGAAAATCAGAGTTTGGCTGCTTACGTTGATGTTTGTGATGAAATCACTACAGTATATTAATACATGTTGATGTTTTGTTCAACAATAAATGTGAATTATTGTTCATAGAAAAAAAACATCCCCTAAAAATAAGTCTTAGATCGTTAGCTCGTCTTTAGGAGCAAAAATTTGTATAAGACTCTGTCTTATTTTCGGGGAAACGGTAGTAAAGAGAGAAGATTAATATAGCTTCTTTTTATATTAAACAATGAAATAAATATTTTTGTCACCCACTCTTCGCCATCTATGAAGACTCCTGTTGGATTCACAACCATGTAGACATTATTAATTTTTGCTGTAAAATATATTCTGTTTTCTTCTCCTGCAGAAGGCCTGTTTATGGTGATATGAAATAAAGGAAATTCAGAGTTGCAGTCCATAGTAAAATCATATGTACATTTGCCTTCAAAATTGAAAGTTCTGTCGTCAAAGGTCTGAAAATGATACATTCCCCATGTGCTACAGTGTTTTTTGGAATCTTCCGTCTTTTGGACTGTGTAAGAAAGAAACAAAAACAAGTAGTTATTCCATTGGAAAACATATAGTAAACACACCAAAAATAGCATAGACTTAAAGGGGTTGTCTCACTACATTGATTCATCTTACCTCAGTCCTTTCTTGGTTTCATTTTGAATGCAGGACGTGTTTACTGGCTTCTACTAGGCTGCAGTAGAAGCCAGGTCTGTAGCTATAGCAACCAGTGCTGGCAGCCTATCAGGATTGATCAAACAGGTCTGTAGCTATAGTGACCTGAGGAGCTGATGCAGCCCATACAAGAGGTGATATCTCAGAATAGGTAGGACACTGTTAATGGACATATATTGCAAAGTGAGTTGTTTTTGCAAGATCTTTAACATAAAAAGCAATCCTTCTAGAGAGACGATCCCTTTAATTACCATAGTAAATTATAATAACATGAATGTGCCGTCAAGCTGCAAAATCTGTTAACTTCAAATAGGCAGGGTTTAAAGGGTAGCTCTAATGATAAAATAACTTTCCATACACCAACAGTACAAGAAAAAGTTAGAAACTTTGAAATAATGTCCCTTCTTATTTTATTAGTCTCCTTTTCTTTCCCCTCCTGCTTAATAATAATAATAATAATAATAATAATTAATATTAATCTGTATTTATATAGCGCCAACATATTTTGGAGCACTTTACAATTTAGAGAGTATAAGTGCAGGCAAAAAGCCTGTGAGCAAGAGCTTACAATCTATAAGGGTGTATGAGACTAAGGCTATGTTCACACGGCAGTAATTGTGGGACGTATTTCGCCCCGCAATTACGCCGTGTGTACGGGAGCAGGGGAGGGGGCGGCAGCCCGCCGGCCTCATAGAAATTCATTATTCTCGGCGCGTATACGTCGTGAATAATTGACATGTCACTTCTCTGCCCGCTCGCCGTATTGTGCGAACAGGGAGAGAAGACGTAATCTATAGTTCTCTATGAGAACTGTGGATTACCGTAATGACTGGACGCATCTCGCCCCGTATTTCACGCCGTACTGCATGAAATATGGGGCGAGATGCATCCATTTTAAGCCGTGTGAACATATCCTAAGGGTGGAAAGTGCTTGATCAACACAATGGTCCAGCCATGTTTCATAAATATGGAGAAGTTTACATAAAAATTGGATGAGCCTTCCACCCAGACTGTACATCTGAATACAGATAAGTGCCTGTGAGTGTCCAACTTTAGGGGGTGTCAGCAGTGTGTGTGTGACAGAATGTGAGGGATAGCAGTCCTGCTTTCTTATCGCTACACTCATTCATAAATCATTTAGAGAATCTGTTGTAGAGAAGATGAGGTTCTTACTCACAGTTGCCAGTTGAGTACAATGGAGGACATTAGACAGCAGTAAGGAGCAATGTATCTATGAGGTTAGCACTGAGGTAAGGTAAAACACTGCGTCTCCCTTCTCCCCTCTGAATAGACTGATTTTTTTAACAGTAGTATTGCATTCAGATACAGGTTAAAGTCACAACCTGAATCTGTGTGCTTTGTAAATTGCCAAAAAGCCTTCTCTAACCATATCCGTAACTGTAATGCTACTCCCACGTCATTTTCAATACCTCATTCCAGCCATTTAACCACTTACCGTATATACTCAAGTATAAGCCGAGTTTTTCAGCACAAAAAATGTGCTAAAAAATCCCTCCTCAGCCTATACTTGAGTCATTGTCGGCGCTCGGGCGCTGCGATGGCCCGGGCGCCGGCAGGGACACTTCAGTTATACGCGACTCTTCAGGGAGTGCATATAACTGAAGGCCGAGTACAGCCGACAGTGTCTGGGCACTGCCGTGGCCTGTCGCTGTCGGCGATCTCTTCCCCTGTATGCAACTCCTCCGGGAGCGCATACAGGTGAAGATACCACTGCGGAGCAGAGAGCGAGTGCTCCCTACTCCGCAGTGGACTCCGGACAGCCGCAAGCAGAATCGCGGCCATCCGGAGTTTCCGGCACAGGCAGCGTGTGTCATCACGCTGCGTGCGTCATCACGCTGCGTGCGCGCCTGATGACATCACCCTGCCTGTGCCCCAAGACGGAGGAGAGCGCCCGGGAGACCGGACAGCGAGGGAGTGAGGTAAGTGTTTGTATTTGTTTTTTTTTTTTATAACCTGCCTATAAAGACATATACCTGCCTATAACCTACCTATAAGGAGATATACCTGCCTATAACCTACCTATTAGGACATATACCTGACTATACCCTGCCTATTTATAAGGACATTTACCTGCCTATAACCTACCTATAAGGACATATACCTACCTATAACCTGCCTATTCCTGCCTATAACCTGCCTATGGGGGACATATACCTGCCTATAACCTGCATATAGGGGACATATACCTGCCTATAACCTGCCTATTGGGGACATATACTTGCCTATAACCTGCCTGTGGAGGACATATACCTGCCTATAACCTGCATATAGGTGACATGTACCTGCCTATAACCTGCCTGTGGAGGACATATACCTGCCTATAACCTGCCTATGGGGGACATATACCTGCCTATGTTATTTTTTTGGTTTCTATTTTTATTTTTTATTTTTACCAGTAGCGGCTGCATTTTCCACCCTAGGCTTATATTCGAGTCAATAAGTTTTCCCAGTTTTTTGTGGCAAAGTAGGTGCCTCGGCTTATGTTCGGGTCGGCTTATACTCGAGTATAAACAGTAGATGGCCTGGTCAATGCAACTGTAGAATTTAAACTACGGAGAAGAAATATGGCATCCCTTTTCACTTCCCAATCAGTGTCCATGTGAAAAGATCACAGGGCATCGTTCAGTTGGCCATAGGCAGGGTGTACAGGAGATCAATGAAATTATTATATACTGCAAAATTCAACAGAAACTTTTTCCATTTATTCATAAAAATAAAATGAATCGCAAAAAAAGTGATTGTGGTGTTCACAAAAGTTCTAACAAAAAAAATATCATGTAATTAATCTCGCATGTTGAGCGCAGGAAAATACCCAATAGGCTTTTTAAGGTCGTTCTGGAATAAAATGTGTAACAAAAAGTAACATATTATTGGTCTCTGGAAATAGTACTTCTAATTAAAAAAAAAAAAGTTTAGAAACATTATATGAATTGGGTATCGCTGGAATCATATGGACCTCCAGAATGACATAAGGGGCCTCATGTATGAAAACTGTCTAGGTCTAAAACTCTCTTTGTGGCCCATAGCACCCAATCAGAGCGCTCCTCTGATTTCATATAGTGCTCTGGAAAAATTAGAGGGGCACTCTGATTGGTTGCTATGGGCAACAAAGTGAGTTTTAGACCTAAGACAGTTTTCATACATGTGGCCCAAGGTGTCATTTAAACCACACGGTGAACTCTGTAAAAACAAAGGTTCCCTCAAAAAAATCACATATTTTTTTCAAATTCCACACCACAGAGCTGGGCATTCCAATACATTAAATGGTGATTTAAGTGGTTTCTTTAAAAAAAAAAAAAAAAATACTCTTCCTACAAAACTGAAGCCCTTTTACAGCTACGTCAACAGAGAAATAAAAATGTTAGGGATGTTCGCTAGAGATGAGCGAACCCTAAAAAGATTTTGAGAAGTTCCGTTCAAAGTTCGAGTCGAACTCGAACCGAACTCCGAACCCCATTAAAGTCAATGGGAAAAGATGTTCTGGTTAATTTTTATACCTATACAGGTGAGGAGAAGCTGCAACTAGCATAACAATAAAATGGATACAGGGAACAATTTAGTGAAGAAAATTTGGTTCTAAGAGTCACAGAAAAAAATTCACAGGCTAAAATAATTCAGTCCTTTTAATGGCTAACTGAAAAGATGAGGACAGCATAGCTATAGGAGGTGCAGCGCTGCTACGGGGCCCCTTTGACACATAAGAACACACTGGTATTGGAAATGGCACATGGTAACTGTCAGGAGTCCCCATCACTTTTTGCATCAGGGCCCAAGAACATATATGTGGTGGCAGCAAGAACATCGCAACGGGGAACAAGGAGGTTCAGCTGGCAGGGCCATAGTTATAGGGGGTGCAGTGGTAGCCAGGGCTGCCGTCAGTCATCTATTAACCATTTCAGGGCCTCATGCAGCTAAATGAAATGGGGCCCCCACCCGTTACTAGTTCCTATTTTTTTAACATATCACTGGGCCCCTTTTTGATTAGGGCCCCTGACTGGAGTACTGCCCTATTGGCACCCATGCCAGTTACCATGTGCCATTTCCAATACCGGTGTCTTCTCATGTGTCAATGGGGCTGTTGGAACACCTCAGGACCTCAGAGCTGCTACTGCCAGGGGTGCCAACAGGTCTGTAAGGGTAGTACTCCTGTCACGGGCCCTAATCAAAAAGGGGCCCACAAATATGCTAGAAAAGTAGGAAGTAGTAACAAGTGGGGGCCCAATGTGATTTGGTTGTTTGGGGCTTGAAACGTTTAATAGATGACGTATGACAGACTGACTGATGTTAATAGATGGAATGTGTATTTCACATTGTCAAGAAGACGTGCTACAGTTTACTAGTCGGTGCCATCGGCAACCGGGGGCAACAAAATAGTCAGAGATCCATGCTTGATTCATTTTGATAAATATGGAACACTCCACAGTCTCGGGGGAAAGAGACTGTGTTGGGGTGAGGTAAAAACAAACGAGGTAAAAAAATACACCCAATAGGGTTTTTCCCCACACTGCGCTGCGGCTACTTGCCCCTTTTCCCGGCTGGCACATTACTAAACTTTTTTTCCACCATAAAATTTTAAAAAGGTGAAAAAAGACGCAACAGATGCCCTCAATTTGGTCAATGAGCACGTCTAAAATTTCCGGAAATTCTACGGGCAATTTGTGTGGGGGGAAAAATAAATTGCAAAATTTTTGCCCTTGTAATGGGGAATTCAAGGAGGGGGGCCCCCCAGTAATTCGTTGTTCATTTTGATTGCCTTGATGAATGGACATGTTGCAGGTAATTTTAGTACCCAAGCATAATGTGTGAGAAGCTTTTGGGAAACCTTCCCAAGGCCGGGGTCGGGGAATTAACCGGGGCACCCCTTCTTTTTCCTCCTTTTTCCCATCCTGAAATCTGGGGCCAATCTCTTCCCAAACAAAAGGGGTAAACAGTCCCCCGGCCTCCTCATCCTTATTCACTTCCTCACCCTGAGAATCCCCAAAGACCCTGGCTAGGCTCTTTCCGCTCTACCCCTTTTTAGCGGGAACGCCTTTCCCTGAAAAACAACCTGGACCTGGGCCCACCCCTAAAGAAGACCCAAAAATTTTTGGGAAAACCCAATGGGTTTTTCAAAACACCCAAAGGGCGCGAGTAAAAGCTCGGTTCAGCATCTGTGTCTGTTTCCCTCCCCCCCCCATCACTGCGGGGGACCTGCTGCCGGCAGAGGCCCAAACACTTGTCCCAGAAAAAAATATGCCCACAATGGTGGGTGCGGGACAATGCCATGGTCCGGACTAACCTTTTTGGGTGGCCTTTCAAAACTGTCAAGGAGGGTGCAGAGTTTCCTTCATTTGTATTTCCACTCTCAGGGGCTCAAAACCCCCTGATGTCCCCACCCCCCTCTTGTAAGCCCATGCGACATTTCCATCCCTGCTTTAATGGCATTACGCGGCCGCAAAAACCTGAGCATTGGGGGGGGGGAAATTTCCAAACCGTTTTTCCCCACGTCAACAATGGGGGCTAGGGGGGACCCCCCAAGATCTGTTTGGCAATGCTCCCCGTCTTTGCCGAAGCAGGTACAAACACCCAAGAAGGGGTGAGCCAAAAGACCTCCGGAGCCTTCTCACAGTAAATTTCCCGGGAAGCGCTTGAGAAATTTTTTGAAAAAACCGGTTAGGCATGTCCCCGGGGTAAGGGTTTGTGCACACTACCTTTTGCCGGGGCCCCGGGTTTTTCTTAGCGGGCCCAGCCCACTGGTGGGGTCTGATTGCGCAGGGGCCATCCAAAACACTTTGATCTGTGTGTTGATGGTCTCCCAAGACCAGATTAATTTAAAAAAGGGGCCTGGTTTTTTTTCTTGGCCCGATGCAACCCTTGGAGGTTGGGATCTGGACTCTGCCCCACCCTGCGTGTGGAAGGCACCCTCCCCAACCCTGGGGCCCCAATCCACCACAGTGATGATTCAAAACATATGAGAGGCTTCCAAAAAATCCAACCAATGGTATCTGAAGGAATTAAAAAAAGGGTTTTGGGGCCTTGGGGAATTTTGGGAAAAACCCTTAATTACTGAGGGGAAAAAAATTTATGTTTAAAAAGTGAATCCTACTTTTGCCACCTTTTATTCATTACCAAAAGTGCATAAAGAGGCTGTGCCAATACCAGGAAGACCGATAGTCTCAGGCAGAAATAATTTAACACAAGGACCTAGCACGTATGTTGATCTTATACTGATGCCCTTTGTCACTGGCCTTCCTTCATATCTTAAAGATACGAAGGATACTGTGATGAGAATTAAGATCTAGTGGTGATGAAAGTAACATCAGAATGATCTGGGCCTGAAAGCAATCAAGTATTTTTTGAACCAAGAGGTACAAAATTTATGAACATAATGATTTTGTTTTACAGTTATTGGATTTTTTTTGACACATAACTATTTTTTGTTTAAATGGCACCTTTTATCACCAGATAAAGGGGAGAAAGCCATGGCACAGTCTGTGCGCCAAGTTTTGCTAAATTTATTTTTTAGGTTGGTGGGAGGATGCTATTGTTTTTTTCTGAACACTTAAAAATATTCACAGAGGGGAATTTTATTTTGGGGGGGCGCTTTATTGATGATATTTAGATTTTTTGGGAGGGTTTAGTGCAAAATTAATTCAGGGATTTTGTATCTAGACTCATGAAAAATTGAAATTGGGGATGAAATTCAGTTTGAAATTCATCGAGAGAAAAAAATTTTTTGGATTTTAAAAAATTTATTTGGATGAAAACAACGATTCAGACAAAGATATTTCGGAAAAAATACGGCTACCAACAGTTTGTTACATTTTTCTAGCTGGCATCCCCCTCTCAAAAAAAGGGGATTCCCATAGGCCAATTTCTTAGGGCTCGTAGGAATTGCTCTACTTTAGAGGCTTTTAATGAAGAATGTATAAAGTTAAAAGAACTTTTTTTAGGCAAGGGGTTATCCCAAAAATTTTTTGAGGAAGGCGTTTAACAGGGCTTTGACTAGTGACAGAGGACATTTATTAATGAGTAAAAAGAGGAAGGAAAAAACTGATTTAATTCGCTGTATAGGTACCTTTGATGATTAGAGCCAATGAAATGAGGGGTATACTTAGAAGACATTGGCAAAACTTTGAGGCAGATCCAGCATTCTCTGAGGTGATTCCTAAATATCCAGTGTCACTTTATAGAAGAGGAAATAATCTTAGGGATAAATTTGAACATAGTCATTTTTAGGGGGATGGGAAAAAAAACATGGTTACAGTCTCCAAGTGGTAGGCTCATATCCCTTTGGCAACTGTTCATTCTGTCCATTTATATGGAAAAACTAAAGATTTTGTTAATCCCATTGATAAGAGAAATTTGAGATAAGACAATTCATCAACTGTAAAACCAGAGGGGTGATTTTTGGGCTATGTGTACCTGCCCCAAGATCTATGTGGGAAAAACCATACAAGGGGTTTCGTCGTCGGAAAATCGAAACATCTGAGTACTATTAAAACTAGAGCTGACCCCCCCTAGCGAACACATTTTGGAAGTACATAATGGTGAAGTAAGTGTGCGCACAGAGAATAGCGATAGATAGGGGAATATCTACATCAAAAAACCGGTCTCACAAAAAAACACCAAAAATATTCCCTAAAAAGATAACCTTTATTAATAAAGTTTATCATTTAAAGAGAATATTGTCTTGTTTCTTACCTTTAAGTAAGAGGTTTCATAAAAATTTCTGGGGCATCTGTGTGAAAAAGCTAGGGGAAAAAAGGGCGATTGGATGTAGTTTTGTTTGCAGGAAAGAGGCAATATTGGATATATAAGACTCAATACATTGAAACCTACGGCCCTTAAATGAAAGGCTTTTCATTTTACACATTTATTTAATCTTGCTGATTCCCTATTATATTCATTTTGAAAGAAACATGATAATAATTGATTACGTACGTAGTCCGTGGATATAGCACGGTTGAAATACTATGTACTATAGAAGCATCAGAGTTTCACATAAAATTTTTTTTCCTTCCCACACCAATTCCCCTCCTTCCCCCCGCCCCCATGCCCCCTCTGCCTCAACGAAGTCCCTCACTTTTCTCCCGGTTTTGTAATGAGATAGGTATTGATCACGTAATGCCACGGTTTTTCTATTAACAAATTGGGATTTATGTATATTGGTTTCTATGCATGGAGGGGTTTTTGGTTGGCAGCTGAATCATATGGTATATGCACTCGCGTTGTCTGGTGCGATACGCAGCCCGGGAGTAGATAACTATCTATTCATGTAATAATCATCTATGTATAAGATCTATTTTTCTGCTCGCTGCGCTTGATCTTTGCTCAACTTTAAATACGAAAATATGCAGTTATACGTTTGATGCAGTATTCAATCAGTCGTCCACAGGGGAGGGTCTGTAGGCCCACAGGGAGTTGATCTCGGTGGGCCCACCCTACTGTACATGAAAAGTAATACCGGCCCGTCACAGTCATAAACGCGCCATTTTACACCAAATAATACAGGGTTCAAAACAGAACTATTGTGTAGTACAATGCAAGAGAGTCACATATCTGTATCTCACACATATGGTTCATCTAACATATCATAGGACACATGGCTAAAGTAGCTCCCATCCATATCCCTCGGTTCCATCCACATACAATATCCCCATCCCCATGTTTTCCCTTGGTCACTGCTACCTGTCGTCCACCTGTTCAAATTACACACCAGCACAAGATAAGAAAGTCTAACTCCTCATCACAGGGATAAGGTGTTCTCTCACTCTATACAAACAGGGGACACATGTACGCTGGCATAATACTAACGCCAATATAACCTACAACACCACCATATAGAGACCACATAGAGTCAGACACACTCAAGCTTAGGTATATAACCTACAACAACCACCATATAGAGACCACACAGTGGTCATACACCAGCACAGGTATAAGCGACCTACAACTACCGCCATATAAGACCACATAGTGATCAGGCACACCCAGCCTCAGGTATAACCACAACACTGCAAATATACGACCACATAGAGTCAACCCACCACTCAGGTTATAACCTACAACACCACCAATATTAGAGACCCACAATTAAGGTCAGACACCACTCAGGTATAACCTACACACCTCTATATATAAACCTACATAGGAGGTCCAGACACCAGCTCTAGGTATAACCATACAACACCTCGCCATAATAGAGGACCAACATAGAGGTCAACTACCAGCACAGGTCACCATGATATTACAAAATAAAAAATAACCCCTGAAATCAGCGACTCACCGGAGATCTGCTGAATGATCGTTCTTCTTCTCTTATGAGCCGTTCCTCATATTCTCTTATCATCTGCCAGTCCGTTCCACACCAGGACCCATGATGACCCTTGTCCCGGCCACAACCTACATCCCCCCTGCAGAAATTACACACAAATATCTTAGAATCCACAATTTTTTCCAGCACCTCTTTACCATGCCCACCACTGAACAAACAGAACCCAGGGGTGTGTGATAGCGGTTACAAGTCCATAACATAGAGGCCTAGTATCCTAAGTGGGTATGAGGAGCGGTTGGGAAGCCCTCAGGTTAACTAGATAGACCCTATTTAGGTAGGAGATAAACTCTCGCTGGATAAGTTGGTAGGCCAGCCCCAGGCAGCTAGGAGTTGTACCAACCCACAGGTGGGTATGTAACATAGGCCCCCATGTAGATAATCATGCCCCCAGTTAGGAAAGTAGATATGCTACCAGATAGGTTGGTGGACTCCGCAGTTATTTAGGCTGTCTAGGTAGGAGTTGGTGAGTCCCAAGTAAGTTAGTGCAGCAAGGTTAGGTGGTTTCCCATCCCCCAGTTAAGGTAAAGCTGTAGGTATGCTAGGGTCCCCTTTATATAGGCTTGTAAGCAGTATGGTGGACCCCCTTTAAGTAAGTATACCACGCAGTTAGGGGCTCTTTAGAGGTAGTATACAGGCAGTTAGGACCCCCTTTAGGTAGTATACAGGGCACTTGGGCCTCCTTAGTAGTTACAAGGCAGTTAGTGTGGTCTCCTTCTCTAGGTAGTATATCACACAGTTAGGGGTCTCCTTTAGGTCCTATTATATCAGGCAGTTATAGTACCTTTAGGGTACTATACAGTTAGGGGTCACCTGTAGGTCGTCTACAGACAGTCAGGGGTCTCCTTTAGGAAGTATACAGGTAGTTTAGGGGCCTTCCCCCCATTAGGATGTTGTATAACAGGTAGTTTTCAGGGGCCCTCCTTTTAGGTAGTGTGCAGAAGTACGGAACCCCTCCTTTAGCTATTGTGTAGGTATCAGAAGCCCCCTTAGATTTAGGTAGCTCAAGGCCCCCCTTATTAGTAGTCAGAGGCCCCCCTTTAGATAGCCAGGGCCCCCAGTATTAGTCAGGAGGCCACCACCCCTGTAGGTAGACCAGGCCCCCCTTGTTAGTCAGGGCCCCCCTTCTAGCAAGGCCCCCTGTAGGAGTAGCCACAGAACTCCCCCATGTAGTCAGGTGTGCCCCCTGTAGTCTGCTCCAGGGCCCAACCCATAGATTGCCAGGGCCGCCCCTGTAGGTAGTCAGGTCCCCCTTTGTAAGAGAGGGCCCCCCTATATGTAGCCAGGGCTCCCCCATGTAGAGTAGCCACAGGGCCCTCCCATGTAGTCAGGGCCCCCCTATAGGTAGCCAGGGCCCCCCTTGTAGCCAGGGCCACCCTTCTGTAGTCAGGGGGCCCCCTGAGTAGTCAGGGCAGCCCCCTTGTAGTCAGGGTACCCCTATAGAGCGAGCCAGGGGCCGCCCCTGTAGTAACCTATGGCCCCCCCTTGTAGTCATGGCCCCCTATTGTTAGAAGGTGCCCCCCCTATATGTATCCATGGCCCTCCCAATGTTAGGTAGCCAGTGGCCTCCCTTGTATTCAGGGCGCCCCTCTATAGTAAAGCAGGGCCCCCGCTTGTAGGTACAGCAGGGGCCCCATACAGTAGCACAGAGCCCGCCCTTGTAGTCAGGGGCCCCCTAGTAGCCAGGCGCCGCCCCCAGTATGTAGCCGGGAACCCCCCCCTTTTGTATTCAGGCCCCCCCTTAGATTGCCAGGGCCCCCCTGTAGGTAGCCAAGGGCATCCCTTGTAGTCAGCGGCACACCCTGAAGGTAGCAGGCCCCTTTTTAGTAGTCAGGCCCCCTTCTTAGATACGGCCAGGGCCCCCTGTAGGTAGTCAGGGCCCCCTAATATGGTTAGTCCAGGGCCCCCATGTAGGTAGGCAGTGGCCCCCTTTGTAAGAGAGGGCCCCACATGTAGGCACCATCGGCCACTCCCAATGCATTCAGGGCCTCCCTATAGGTAGCCAGGTGCCCCCTTCAGTAGGTAGGCTCAGGGCCCCCCTTGTAGAGTAGCCCAAGGGCCCCCCCATGTAGTCAGGGCCCCCCTAGTATGTCAGCAGCGGTCCCCCTTTGTAAGTCAGAGCCCCCCCCTGGAGGTAGCCCAGGCCCCCCTTGTAGTAAGGCCCACCCCCCCCCTTGTAGTCATGGCCTCCCCCTTTGTTAAGTCAGGCCCCTCTGTAGGTAGCCAGGGCCCCCTTGTAGTCAGAGGTGCCCCCTATAGGTACTCCAGGGCCCCCCTTGTAGGTAGTCCAGGGCCACCCATGTAGTCAGAGGGCCCCCCTAGTAGTTAGCCAGTGGCCCTCCCATGCATTAGGGCCCCCCTAAGAGGGTAGCCAGGCCCCCCCATGTATGTCAGGGCCCCCTCATTTAGGTAGCCGATGGCCCCCCAAGAAGTCAGGGGACCCCCTTATTCGGGTACAGACCGGTTCCCCCCATGTCTAGTACAGGGAGCCTCCCTTAGAGTAGTCAGGTCCTCTCCCTGTAGCCAGGAGCCTCCCTTGTTACCAGGCCGTCCCTAGTAGCCAGGGCCCCCCCTAGATAGGTCAGGGCCAGCCTATAGGTGTCTTAAAAATAACTTACCTGGATCCGGCTTACCGGCCGCTATCCGTGCGGCTCGCCGGCTCCCGTAACTAGCCGGCCCTGCATAGGCACGTGGCAGGTCATGTGACATCCACCATGCGCCGCCTTACGTCCAAGCAGTAGGCGGACCCGGTCAGGCTTAAGGCCTATTCCTTAGGCCAGCCAGGGAGATCCAGCATGAGCGCAGCGCTAGTAGGAGAGCTGTCTCCGCTGACAACCGAGCGCGCAGCCCCTGGGAGTCGGTGGACATTAGTCCCCAACCCCGTGGCCTAGTCCTACCTGGGATGCAAGATTTTGCGAATGTACTAAATATTTTTGCATGCTCCCATTGTGACCATAATGAATTAGGATGGCTAGCCACCTTAAGAAAGAATCATTTAAATGGGGGAAGGTGGGACGGTGAAACTGCAGGAGGGAGGGACGGCTGCAACCATAAGGGCCTGCGCTTTATTAAAATGAATATGTACTATTCACGATGTAAAAGAGAAGATGATTTACTGGGAATAGACTAAGACAATATGTAGCAGATACACTTGGAATAGTTTTTATTTAATGATGGCTTGCAACTTTATTAAATGAATATGTTAATAACTTAGATATACAAAGGAGAAGTGCATTTAATAGGAAGATAATATAACAAGAGTGGTAACAGTACAATGAGTTTATATTCCCACCCCAATTAATATGCATATTAGACTATGGAAGAGAAGGGTTTATTGGCAGTTGATAAAGCTGGTGGTTTTTCGTCGAATGTAGCACTATTCCTGCTTAGTTCGAGTTCTAGGTGAGGTCCACGCAAGAGAGCAGTAACATGATAGAAATAGACTAAAGTCCATCACAGTCAGAGCTGAAATGTCTATTCGATACAGTACGTTTGGCGTCGGGCATCGTTCAAGGCCCGTTATGGAGATTGCGAATTTTGGTCTGAGGTTGATGTCCCTATGAGCATGGTGGCTAGCAGTTAGCAGACACATATTTGAGTGTGCTGTACAGGAAGCGAAGGGGGAGTGGGTTTTTGTGGATTTCTCTGAGTTGCCTAATTGGTAGCACTAAATCGGGGTTTGTGGTATCTAACATGAGAAAAAAAGGAAGTGAGCTTAGAGTCACATGTGGCGACGAGACCGACTAACCCCTGATGAGCCAGGTTAGCTGGTGACACATGTCCGGGGAGGATCAGAACATGACGTTTGTAAATTGTGATTTCTCCACCTCTGTCAAGAATTGTTACCTGCTGAGCAGACCGGTGTCCAAGGGGGCCTTATTTGTTTGTGTCCGATGAGATTAGGGATACTGCCAAGTAGGAGGCTTGGGATCCGCTTACTGCAGGCTAGTAATTGCTGAATATATACAGGCTTTTCCCGTTAATGAGTGGAGTCCACCAGACTTGAAAATAGACTTCAGGAGCTAACATCCTTCCTCAGAAATAAAAGTGATAAATGGTTAGAGGTATAGAAATCAGGTTTTTAAAATAGTTGAGGGGGGGGGGGGGGGGGGGGGGGGGGGGGGGGAGGTTATAGATGTTAAGATTTTTATACTAATAAAAGTTACGTTTTAGTGTTTTACAGACAGAGAACTGATAGAGATTAAGTTTGCCTATGGCAAAATTAGTAAATATAGCCATCAACCACAGTCACTGCATGCAACCCAACTTCACTCCAGTGAGCAGTCAGTGAAGATGGAACAAACCTTGACCGTGCCATACTAGTCCCATGTGTCTGTAGTGAGATGGACTTTGGTGGAGCACAGATGCAGCCAACACGCTGGGAATTTTTTCTCTGTCGAATGTGGTGTGCCATGCCATGGGACACGCTGTTCATGGCATCAGATATATGGGGTGCATAACAGTGCCATGACGTGGTCAGAACCCATTTCTCTGTGGTCACCAGGCGGAAGACAATCATTTTCCCAGGTCCAACAGCCTGGCTAATGCCGGACATTTCAGTCATTTGGCTGTGGGATAGGTTGGGGTGAAAGCGATTTCTTTCTCATATATGCTCCCTCCAGCTGGTACACAGAAGGCTGGCTAGTGGACTGGCCTGCTGATAAACGCATGCCAAGGTCACATTGCGGTGGAAGGATGAGGTGTAGCTGTTTGCTGGTGTGGAAATCATCCGACATTGTCATGGGATTAGGGCTGGCGCTTGTTCATGAGCTGCTCTGGCACATCGGCAAGCAGAGGACCGTCTTGGAAGTGTGGAGGATGGGCCGAAGATGCCATGTGGTTGGAAGCCTCAGTACCTGTGTGGCCTTTTTCTCTCCAAGTGCACTCTTTCACATCACATTCATTCAATGCTTTACATGAAGCATCTACCTGTACATGCTCAATGGTGCTTAAACACTTTTAGATTTCTTCTTTCTACTGACTACGTTGACCTGCGATCTGGCATCAGACATCACTCGGCGAATCTGAGGCTTGATCGAAAAAGCCCACTTCACATGTCCTGTGGCCCTTTTCCAACAGTTAAAACACCTAGGCACGGTGTTTTGCCCGCTCCCACCACTGACCCACCCGGCTGTGCGGAGTAATTGTCAGCGGACCTTGTGGCGACCGCCCTCACCCCCTTCTGCGGCCGAACCCGCACTTTCACTACCCCATCATCCTTATCCTCCACTGATGATGCGCTCGCCATCTGCTGCTCAAAAGACCATGTTGGATCCACAATGTCATCTTCACAGGTGACTTCCTCTTCCTGACAGTCTACATCCTCAAGCTGCGGGCTAGAAATCAAACCAGTGCACTGTCGAGGCATTGCTGACGGGCTCGGGATTTCGGCCACGGACCAGCATCCTCCTTCATCCTCCTCTGAGGGAATCAGCAATTGGGCGTCTAGAGGCATACAAATATCACCCTCTTTGGCATGTTGATCTTTGAAATGCCTTACTGCGACCCCAACCGCATGTGTGATCAAAGAGCTCTTCCAGAATAATAATAATTTGGAGCGCTCCTGTATATTGGATTGACATTGGGGCCCCCCCCTCCTTAGGGTTGGACTGATGATGATGATGAAATTTGTACCATCGACTGAGAGGAATACAAGGTAAAACTGCTGGATAAAGGGTGTAATAACCACTGAAGAACAGATTGGCGCCGATTTTCAGTAATGAGACGCACCAGGAACCACCAATAAATGAACAGGCCTGAATTCCTTGCGACTTGACGAATGGTCACGCTTGTGTGTTGTCCAGTACTCTCTTCCATTAACACTTGTTTCGTACCTCTAGCTTCACCCGCCCATAAACACCCCCCTCCTTGCTCGCTTTACCACCTCTAGTTCGCTTCATGTTCAATAAGATAAAAATAAAAATGTTAAAGATTTTTTTACGGGCTTTTTATTGAATAATTCTGCTCCAAAGACTGCAGACTCACAACTCTCTCTTTGAATCCCATATTTTTGCAAATTAGGATTAGACATATACTTTCACATAAAGGGAATATCTGTTGAACAGGTTTTATGGAATAACCCTGCAGTAAAAAAAGAAAAATACTACTTGGTGTAATAATTCCCTATATTTTCAGTACCTAGCAAATAGGATTAGAAAATAACGGACTTTTTGTGCAATAGCAAATCTTCTGTTTGAACCGGTGCTCTTAAGGAAGAACCCTGGCAGCAAAACAGCAAATCACTACCTGTTTTTAAAACCCTATGATTTGCAATGGGCAAACCATGTCTTCTCCACGGCTGTACCCCCCAAAACAGCGGACATGCCCCTTTAGGGCAACTTTAGAACGTGAAAGATTTTCTTTTTTGAAAGATACAGGGCAGCAATTTAGCAACTCCCTGTTATAATTCCCTAAGCTGACTGCCCTTCTCCCCTAACCTAATCTAACTAGCAGCTTATCTCTCCTTTATAAAATTGCAGTGTAAATAGGTAGTCTGCATGCATTTGAGCATGCAGACACAGAGAGCAGTGTATTCAGTACAGAGCGTAAAGTCGAAAATTGTGTTCCAACAGGAAATACAGTGTAAATACATAGAACAGGGACTTGTGACATTTCAGCAATCCAATGAATCCATCCCACTCACTCAACGTGGTGACGTATTTTTGTAAAACTTCTCTATTGTCTGCACTGATTGGATGCTCTTAAAAGAATAGGAAAGCGAAGCAAAGTAAAAGTAAGAAAAGGCACGTCGCCTCGAACGCATTTGTCGAACGCGAACTTTACTCGAACGAACCGTTAAAAGCTGGGTTCTGCTCGAGTTCAGAAAAAAACCATAAAGTTCTCAAATGGTTCGCTCAACACTAATCTTCACGAATGGATATGAAAAGAACAAAAAAGAACAAAAATCTGAAAATAACTGCCTCATTAAAGGGTTAATATATTTTTTTTTCTGGATGCCATTGCACGGTGTAGACTCGTAGACTTCTGCACTATTCCATACTTTTTATGGGCTATACAGTATACAGACGTATACCAGACAAGTGGAGGCCGTAATGACACACTTTTGGCGTTAAGCATGTAGATCTTGATCTTTTTTTACTTCATCATGTAACTATGTAACAATACACAAGCAGGTAAATAAAGTTTGATAAAATCTATACCTAGGATAAACAATAGTCCTAGAAACACAATGTTAGTCCTACGATAACATTTTTATGTCAACTAAATATTGTTTATTATACACAGTACAAAAGAAGCTTCCAGAAACAGAAGGTATGAGTCAAATTAAAATATGGATCTGTAGTGAAAATTGTTATATCCCATAATAAGGTTATTTGGATAAGCTCAAACATTAGATAAAAGTTCACTAATAAATGGCAAGTACAGGCAATAAAATGCTGACATGTCCCATGTTTGTGGCCTATGAGATTTTTGGATTTCATTCAGGTTGCAGTGACCCGAGACACGTTATATTGTGTACAAAATCAGTTGCATTGTTCAGACTGGGCTATATTTAACCTCTTATTAGAAGAAGAAATGCACATTCTGCATAATATATTTTATAAACGATTTGTAGTAGATAGTGTTGAGCGATTACGTTGGCTATCGACATCGCGATCGGAGTAGTCGATAGTCGGTCCACTCATCGATAAGGTTTTCCGATAGTCCGATTAGTTCGATCATCTCCAATGACCATCAAAAGTCTATGGGAGAAGAGCTAACAAACACCTGCATTCTTACACCCAAACATGGGCTGGAGATGCTGGAATTAAAACAGCCACACAAGTCAAATGGATACCTGCTACATCTTAGGCACACACACTTAATGGCTATAAAAGCCCACAGAAAAAAAGTCACACACAACCATATCACTTATCCCTGTCTTGTGTAACCACAGCAATGACCCTGTTAAACCTGCATCAACCCACAAATTAAAAGTGCCAGAAGGCAGTATGAAAATGAAACCATCATTTTACCTTGAACTGGACATTGAATAACCCTATCCTTGGAATGCAGCATGAGCCCCAAACCTTCATGCCCCCCCACGCGTTCACTAAAAAGTGCCGGAAAAAGGACTGCTTTCACCACCATTTTAGTTGAACTGGTCATTGACTATAACCTGTCCTGGGGCCACAGCATGAGCCCCAAACCAGCATGACCACCCACATTTAAAAAGTGCCGGAAAAAGTATCTTTCAACGACCATTTTTAGTTTCACTGGACATTGACTATATCCTATCCCTGGGCCACAGCATGAGCCCCAACCTGCATAACCCCCAGATTTACAAAAGTGCCGTGAAAAAAGGAGTCTTTCCAAACCACCATTTTAAGTTTCAACTGACATTGACTATACCTGTCCTGGGCCCACAGCATGAGCCCACAAATCTGCACTGAACCCCCAGCATTTAAAAAGTGCCCGAAAATGAGTCTTTCAACACCATTTTAGTTATTCACTGGACATTGACTATACCTGCTCCTGGGCCACACCAGCAATCCCCAAACCCTGTCATGAACCCCCACACTTTAAAAAAGTGCCGGAAAAAGGAGTCTTTCAACCACCATTTTTAGATGAAATCTGGACATTGACTATACATTCCTGGGCCACAGCATGAGCCCCAAACGTGCATAACTTCCCAGATTTAAAAGTGCCGAAAAAGGAGTCTTTCAACAACGACCACCATTTTAGCTTCAACTGGACATTGACGATACTATACCTGTCCCTGGCCACAGCATGAAGCCCCAAACCTGCAGGACCCCCTTTAAAAAGTGCCGGAAAAAGGAGTCATTCAACCACCATTTTAGTTTTTCACGATATTTGACTTAAAAAATTACCTTGTCCTGGGCCAACAGCAATGACCCAGGGCCGAGTTACAGTGGGTGCGGTGAGAGCCCAGCTGGCGTCCTCATCTAATAAAAAACGCAGGTTGAAAATGCCCCACTGATGACGCAGCAATAACGAAAACTGTCGTGCGTGAACAGAGTGCGGAAAGCGGAAGGTGAGAACTCCCACACGCTTCCTCAGTACATCAGTCACATACCTTGGTAACAGGTCCGCTTGTCCTCCGTATGAGTGCGTGGACCAAAGATTGACGCTTCACACTTGGAAATACTGGTGGCGCTAACGCTCCTGTTACACCAGGTGCCCTTATTATCTTGCATGCTTATTTCTCATTTTACTCAAACGTGCTGGAGGAAAATGGTCTCTGTACGTTTTTCTCTGTCCGCGTGCTCCATACTCCATGTCCTCTGAATAACCAACATCGTGGCAACTTTTTCCCTGTAACCCCTGCCCTTGGTACAACATTCAGTAGGAATTCTATTTAACACACTATTATAACATGTGCAGAACTTTTTTAGTACTTTTAATTCTAGAAAACACATTTTTTAAATCGCGGACGGAATCCCCCACCATGTCTTTGTGTTTTCTCCTTTTTTAATTTGTATTAAAATGGGTTTGTCTCAATAAAGGGATTGATAGCTAATTTAAAGATCTTGCAAAAACAAGTCATTTTGCAATAATGTGTCCATTAACATTGTCCTACCTGATTCCTGTTTCTGACAGCACCACCCAAGCTAACCATCACCCTTGTAGTCCACTCTTGACCATTGTGAAGTAACAAATGTCTGTTAGAAATCAACATCTTCTTTTTAGAATAGGACACCTGTCTAGTAATAGCTTCATTCCAGAAAAAATGCCTCCAAAAATTTCAAAGCAATGACCCTTGAGCCACTTTGGACTCATTGTGAATACACAATGTCTGTTAGAAACAACATACTTTTAGAATAGGAACCTGTATTATAGCTGCATGTCACAGGCAAAATGCCCCCGAATATTTCAAAACGATGACACCCCATGAGCCACTTTAGACAATTGTGAATAACAAATGTCTATTAGAAACACGTAACAAAATTTTTTAAATAGGACCTGTAGTATTGCTGAATTTATCAAAAGCAGCATGACCCAAAAAAAGACTTCTCAGCCACTGTTAAAAATTGTGAAGGAGAAATGCCGACTTAGAAGCCCATTTCAGTCCAAAGGACCATGATTATTGCTGTATCTCACAGTCAATCATGACCCCCAAAAAGTATAAATTATGAACTGCTCAGCCACTGTTAAAAAATTGTGAAAGGGAAATGCCACTAGAAGCCATCATCTGTTCCAAAAGGACCATGATAATTGCTGTTATCTCACAGCAACATGACCCCAAAACAATTATAAATATGATCTTTTCTACACCCACAGTTAAAAATTGTGAGGCAACATGACCCCAAACCATTGACAATGTAAAATTCTAAAGATGAAAGTGAGTAAATGGGAAAATGGTTTTGTGTATCATGAAATCCTTGGTGTCCTTTTATTCTCCCTCACAGCAAAACCAGCAAAATGAAACTGTTGGGGAATTGAGAATAAAAATAGCAGTAAGAAATGATCTTTTAAAAAACTAATTTTTTCAAGAGACCATTTCTGTTTTGGAGAGGAAATGTGAAGGTAAACCATCAACAATACCGTGACCTCGGCAATTGGGGCCACAACATCATCAGAGATCCATGCTGATTTCATCTTTATGAATAGTCAAAACGATCCCACATTATCTGTTGAAAGCCGGATGCGTTTGTCCTGTAATGACTCCTCCGGCTGTGCAGAAGGTCCCCTCAGATATGACGCTGCTGCTGGTGCAGGACAACAACCTCTAATAACGTGCGCGAGCCATCTCGGGCCAATTCACCATTTTTGGAATACCCCAAAGTCAATGGGTCCGGAACACATACAAAAACATCGGTTTTGAAGCGGCAGAATAGTCCGGTGTGCACCATGATCTTAAGCTGCGTCTCTGGTTGTTGTATGTGTGGCCCTGCATTGCATGTGTTGTGATGGTGGGCTAAATAAATATATTGCCAGAGGTCACCCATTAGGCTTCTGCCAGCCCTACGTTTGCCTGCTGCTGCCGCTGCTGCCGCTACCGGCTAACTTGGCAAACTCTACTTGCTGTCACTCTCGCTCTGGCGTTGTTCCACCGTGAACAAGAATGATTGAAGAACTTGAAGGCAGACCAACAGACGACTCCAGTTGATCAATCGAGCAAGGTCTCCTTTCCAGCATTTTACTCTCTATTTGGGTGGGTTTGTAGGAAAGTTCTGAGATTTGTTTTTTGAGTACCCCGGGTATCCAGGATGGTGGCCGACCCAGTAACTGGTTGATCAAGTCATTGATGGCCTTTATGCGAGATCATGTGGTGAGGAAATGTCGCATCCAAGCACTCATGTGAGAGATGGAGCCTTCAGTGTTCCCCAGACCTCTGGGTGAAGGGGCACACTAGCAAACTCATCTCCTCCATCTTCGCCTCTACAAATTCACAGCCAACCTCCTTTCCAAGAACAGTGGACGTCTGGTGTCTAGGAATACCTCCTCCCTCCTCCTCCTCCGCTTCCTCCGCACCGCTTCAACATCAGCCCTCGACAGTTGCCTCAGATGATGCACACCCTGAAGCTGATGTGCCGCCTTGCACTAGCTCTGACCCTGAACCACAGCTCTAATGTGAAGCCCGAAAAAATTGAGAAACTGTCGGGCCTTGTGGATCTTTTCACGGAGAGAAAGGCTCCGTGTCCTGCATCTGTGTCCGTCTCCCTCCTCCGTCGCTGGCGGGACCTATGTTTTCAGAGTGTCACAACGATCTCGTTCTCCAGTGCAACTAAGATCACCACAATGGCTCATTGCTGACCAGGGCGCATCGTCCCCGCTACTGACCATTTGGTGCTGTCTTCAAAACTGGCAAGGATTCGTGTTCAGAGACTTCATTCACCTGCCCCTCCACTCTCGTGGCCTCAACACCCCGAGTGTCCGCACCCGCTGCTTTGTCAGGCCATTGTCACTTCTACTGCGCTCTAAATTTGCATTCAGCGCTGCCTCCCAACAATCGCCCTGGAGCATGTGGAAGCGGTGGAATTCCAGAGTGATTGCGACGTCAACAATGAGACGGTTTGCGGGGAAAGCCGAGCTGACACGCTTCGCAACGGCTAGCCCAGCGCGGGGGACGAAGCAGGTGCAAACGCGGAAGCGCGAACTCCAGACTCGTTCAGCCATCTTTCAGCAGTAGCAGTCCCAGACCCGGGATAAGCTACTTTTAAGAAATTTTTCTTGGACGTCAAGTACATGAGCATGTGCCATGCCAGGAATGTGCTCCAGCCTACCGACTTAAGGCGACCAGCAGATTTTTGCCCGTTATCCCGAGCACACTACACCCATGCACTTGCAACACCAAAAGGTTTCTTGTCACCCAGCCAGCGCTCGGGCGCCCTCGTGCGCAAGCCGTCCACAGCTCCGACCTGTGTGTGGACGTGTCTCCAAGGCAATTTAATTTCTACACGGGCCTGGTGTCTCTAGAGCACGTGTGTGCAACCCAAGGACCTTGGGGAAAGAAGCCCTGCCCATCCCCTGCGGTATTTGAAGAGCGATGAGCGCCGAGCCTGCGAGAGCCACCGTCACCCCCAGAGACCATCCACCCAGCTCACCACAGTGAGCTGTCACATAGATATAGCGCACCTATGGAGTCGTGCATAACAAGTCCATGTGTCGTGGTGAGACGGACTACTTATTACCGTTCCTTTTCCGGCCACAGAGCAGACAACTGCGCTTGAAAATTTTAGATTCTGAGCACGTGGCTGGCTATAGGGCAAAGAGGCTGGCTTTTTCTGCAAAGAATGCCCTGCTTCGGCATCTGGTATTGGGGGCAGGCGAGGCGTCCATCGACGTGTGCGGAAAAACCCATCTGTGCCACCAGACAGAAAGGGCAACATTTCCAAGGCCAAAAGCCTGGCAATGTGGGCCGATCATTCAGGGTCTTTTGGCTTGGGATGGATTTGGGTTTAAAAGATGTTTCTTCTGCTCCCAAACCTGGAAGCACCGAAGGCTGTCTGCTAGACTGCCGCTGTACGGACGTGCAGGTATTCAACAGGCGAGAGGAGAAGGGGTAGGATGGGTCCTCCTGTGGTTGCTGTGTGTACTCCGGGGCGACGGTTGCAGGCTGAAGCGGAGGCTGCATCCCTGATCATGACTCTGAGAAGGACAATGTGGCAGCTGAGGTGAATGCTTGGTGGATGCTGGAGGAGTGAGGGAGGCGGAGACAGAGTCGTGCAGTTGTTGAGGCCCGGCAGTTCGGTCTGGCCTTTTTGCGCCAAGTGTTCCCTCCATTTACAACTCATTCAACAGAATCGCGCATGTGACTAGAACATGTTGGTGGTGGTTAACCAGCTTAAGGTTCTTTGCCTCTACTTATAACTTACGGCAAAGGCGGCATATGACATCGCTGGGTTTGGAATCAGAGTGCTTGCTCAAAGAAAAAACGGCCCAGTCTTGAAGGTCCTGAGACCTTTTTGACGTCGATAAAGCGAGTGACGGGTTTGCGCTGACTGTGGCAGGTGTACATCATATCAGCGGACTTCTGCGACCGCCCTCTCCTTTTTTTGTGACCCGTATTGACACTTAACCCCCCCATGTCTCCTCCTCACAGTTCCACTGATGAAGCGCTCGCAAGCAAAAATTCTGACAGAAAAGACAGGATGAATCCGAGCAAACTGTCGTCCTGACTATTCATGCATCCAGAAGCTGCGGGCTACAAGCATAAGGGGCACTGCAAAGGCGTTGCCGACCGCTAATGGCCGGGAAATTTTTGCCATTGTCGACCGGTTCCTTCACCTCCTCTGATGGCATCAGATAACTGGCCGTCATAGCAGACAAAATCATCCTCTTGATCTATTTAACGATGCCATTCAGACCCCAGAACCGCATTTTGTGCGTCATCAAAGAGGGATTTCAGACAATGGATTACCACAGGTGGTGGGTACACGAGGTTGACATTATGGGCGCTGCTTCATGTTGACGATGCTCGATGATGCTGGATGGACTACCATTAGGGGCCTCGTGACTGCGAGGACGAGGAGGTAAGACTGCTAGATGCAGGTTGCATTAACCACTGAAGGACAGATTGTCGACTCATTGTTCGGTTACTTAGATTCACAGATGCCCTGACCCAGCGATGAACAGGCCTGACCTGTCCTGCAAACTGACGATCCGCTGGCTATGTCGTGTTGTCGCCAGACCTGGAATGGAGCACCACACACATCTCGTAACCTACTACCTCCATGTTCTACCCCCCCTCTTGCTGATTACCACCTCATTTCGCATCCATGTTTCAGAAATATAAAAACATGCAGAAGGATATGAATAGTTTTGGAAAGTCTCTTATTAAAAGAACGGTCAAATCCACAGCTTATTCATCAAATCCCTCCTAACGAAAACAAAATGTGCTGGATTCAAATTTAACACTGCAAGGTGTCTATCAACAATTCTGGACTGGGCAAAAGTGCAAAAAACACCGTGATCTGTATGTTTCGTATAATACAACTGTAGATTTTTTTTTGCACCTTCTCAATTCACCTGCTGGTTGTACTATTTGAATTGCTTAGTTTTCAGATTTAAAACGTGGAAGCTGTCGTCAATTAAACAACCAAAGCTGGGTGCGCAAAATCTAAAAAACACTATGTAGTCATTTGATGTTTTCGTCAAAATTCTCCAAACGGTATTTTTTTGCAACCTTTCAATTCACCTGTTTGTGACAATAGAATTGTCTGTTTTAAAAAGATATACGTGGATGCAGCGTCCAATTAACAAAGCTGGGTGCCAAAAGTCAAAAACAACGTAATCTGTTATGTTTAGCGAATATAACGGTATTTTTTGTGCACCTTTCAATTCAACTTAGGTGACTAAAGAATTGCTTTTTTAATATTAACGTTGATTCTGCGTCAAATAACAAAGCTGTTTCGCAGTAAGAGTCAAAAAACACGTATCTGTATGTTTTCCTGTTCATATACACGACGGTATTTCTTTAGCAACAAACAACCTGTGCCTGACAACAAGATGCAGGAATTTGGTAATTTAACTGCAAGGTGTAAATAATCAACACAGGTAATGGGTAAAATTGAAAATGAACACCCATCTGAAATGATACTGAGATAAAAGGAAGTGAGTTTTGCACACTAACAAGAAACCCTGCGTTAATTATAAATGATGTGTATACCAACATAAATTCAGGCTGCCGCAATATCCAAGAGAAATATTTCAATAGCAAGCTGGTTATGAATAATAGATAGATGCCTAGCAATGTGCTACACTAAGTCCTTTATAAGATATAGCTTGTCGCTGTTGTTTCGCCTCCGCTGAGTTCCCCCCCCTCCCCAGCTCCTCCCAGCCCCTCCCCCCAATGACTTTAACAGCGGTAGATGCCTGACTTTAAAATTCTCTCTAGCGAACTACATTAAAAATTCAAATCTCAATGTACCTAAATTTGGAATTGATCACAAGCTAATAGTAGATGTTTCTCTGTGCAGAAATAGACTAATTTCGCTCGAGCTTTTGGCCACAGCAGAGCGCACGTCTCCACTAGTTCCTAGTAACCTTCAGAGAGACACTAAAGGCTGTGAACATAAATGGCTGTTCTATGTTAAAAACGAGGTCCCGTGTGATTTTTTTCCAGCCAATCTGCAACCATACACAACCCAGTCAAGACGTTTCACACACATCTCACCCTGCTCTGCTATTCACGTAATCTGAACATTGCTAGGCCGGCCAAAATGACAGGAAGCTCCCAAAAAATTCGCAAACATAATAGATGTATGCACAGATTTTAACCTTTTAATTATCAGCTGATCTGAAACAATTTCGATCACGCATAAAACCTCTTGCCGATTTCAACTTTGTCGATAAAAATCGCTCAACACTAGTAGTAGATTGAATGTTAGAGTCACAGATCCAATTTTTTGATTGTGGAAGTGGAAAAATGGAAAAAAAAACAAAAATAGTAAAGCATCAGGGATTTGTCAAGAAAAAAAAAAAAAAAAAAAAAAACATAGAAAAATTTTACCCCAAAAGGGCCAAAAATTTTAAAAAAAACTGAACTACCTACACAGAGCAATCACCCCGACAAGGGGAAAGCCCGGGAAATAAAAACCCTACCTTTTTCCCCTTTTAATGATACTTAAAAAGCCTAAAATCATAAAAAAAATTTTACAGGGGGGCTAATCATAAAATTTTCTCAAAAACCCTATTTTTTAAAACTTGGAGAAATAAACAGAGACCCCAAAATTATTTAGACATAGGTATTACAGATATTCCAATGGCCCTCACAACATAAAAAATACTGCAAATTCCACAAGAGTGTCTAACCTTCCAAACATAGGTTTCAAAGATACTCCACACATAAGTATTGCAAATATTCCTTGAAATATTCGCCCTGTGTATGTAGTTTATGTTTGTTTTTTTAAGGGTTTTTTCTAGGGTTTTTTATTTTATTTTTATTTGGGAAAAACAATTTTACGGAAAGGGTTTTTATAAATTTAATTTTTCTTACTGTGATTTTTCAGAGTGAATGTTATACAATAAACATATACAATATTTCACAAAAGTGAGTACACCACTCACTTTTTTCTATATATTGTATTATATCTTTTCATTGTACAACACTGAAGATTTTGACCCCTAAATTCAATGAAAAAGGAAAGTCAGATAAAATTTTAAACAGGAAAAATGGTTTTTCCCTCAAATAACATAACGGGGTGATCGGGTAAAAGCGGGAAGAAATCCCCCACTGGACCACTGCCAGGCTTGCTCCGAAGGGGCATAACTAAGGTATCTTCACAGAGCCTTTAAAAGGTGGATTTGGGGTTTCCCCCCAATAACCAGCCAGATTGACCTCGGGAGCAGTCCGCACAGGGGAAGCTGCCCAAAACAGGTCGAAGTCCCAAAAGCTCACCAAATACAAATGAGACAAGAAACGCAGACAAAGGGGGGAATAACGGCAGGTACAGAACTAAAACAAACAAGGGGGAGAAAAAAACCAGACAAAAAGGCCCAAAACATATCCCAAAAAGGGAAAGGCCCAGGCGGAAGCCAAGGTGCAAAAGCAAAAACATGAAAAGAAACAAAGCAAGAAAATAAACAAAAGGACACTACTAAAAATAAGGCACAAAACGACAAGGAAAGGGCAGAAAAAAAGCAAAAAACTCTGACCCCAAGAACTTTGACAGGGGAAAATTCACAGACAAAGACCCTGGACAGAAAACATGCAGCCGACCAACAAACAAAAAAGCAGGACCCAAAAAAGGGAAACCCCCCAAACAAAACAAAAACACAAAATACTAACAAGCCCACCCCATGACTAACACAGAAAGGGATCGGGCAGGGAGGGAAAGGAAAAGAAAATGTTAATAACCACACAGGGGGGAAGGGGGTTTGGGCCCAAGGAACCCCCCCCCTTTCCCAAACTGTGGGAATAAATGAGAGGGGGAAATGGGGGGCGCGCTCCCCTTATAGAGCAAAAAGGAAATGGGCCCAGCCCACAGAGGGTTTGGAAAGCAAAAAGGCCAAAAGGGGGAAAAAAAGGCTGCCACAACTGAAAAAGGGGGTAAAAAAAGGAAACAGGGCAAATAAACAGATGAGGTCACAGGCCCAGTGGCGCTACAACAGCAACTTTGGTCATGCCCCGCGGCCCAAAACCCGGGGCCCCTCATTGGACCATGACAATAACCCCAACACACAGCCATCACTGTCAAAACCACTGGCAACAAAAATAGAAAAACCCCAAAGGGGTGAAAATGCAAAATTTCCCCCAAAGTTTTTCAATATTTTGTGGGGGGCCAAATTTTTATTTTCCAGCCCACCCTTTACTAAAGTTTTCACTTTACCGCCCATTTGGAACCCTTTTTTTCCTGTGGCCCATTTTTCTAAAAGGGGGGGAATCTTTCCCCTGCTTCAAAATGTCAAAAGTACATGTTTTCATTCATTTTTTTCCCCCAAGGGAACGTTGCTCCGCACGGGCCAGCAGCACTCATGCAGACCCAAACCATGACACCCCCCACCCCCCAATCCCTTGACTGTAGGAAGGAAAAACACTTGCCCTTTGACTCACCACCGTTTTCCCCGCCACAACTTACCCCCAACTAACCAAATTTTTTAATCTTAGTCTCCTCAGATCTCGGGACAGGGGTTCCCCAGTAATAATTCCCTTAGTCTCTTTTTCCTTTCCCACAAACTGCATTCTTTCTTGTGCATCGCATTTTAAAAAAAACTTCCTTTGAGGGTTTAAAAGCCAGGGAGAAACCCAAAGTGACGCAAGGGGTCAGCGTATGGTCTGAGCACTGGACAGGCTGTCCCCCGACCCCTTGGAAACCCTTTCGGCCAAAAGGGGAAAAGCATCATCAATATTTTTTTGAAAAATACAATCTCTTGGGTATGACCGGGGCCGTTCACTCAACTTCTTTAATTCGACCATGGGGGAGGCCCGTTCTTAAAATGAAAACCCCCGTCCTTTTTAAAAGGGTGAAACGGGTTTTACCCCAATGCTGCAGTTCATTTTGGGGGGGGGGGGGGGGGGGTTTTTGGGAAACTTTTTTTTTAAAAATAACAACCCAAAACTTTTTTTTTTTCCCCGATCCTCAAAACAGTTCTTTGGGGCCCCCGAGGCCCATGTTAACTTTAAAAGGGGCCCCGTATGAGAGAAAATTTTTGAATTGATAAAAACAAATTTTAACACCTTGCTCCCCATACACAAAACCCAAAAAACCTTTTTTAACACTAACAAAGCACATAACATTTTTGGAGGGAAAAAAAGGGAATTTCGGTTTTTTTTTTTTCAAAAATTTTTTTTTCCCCCCTTCACTTTGGGGTTACCCCCACTTTTTTTTAAACCCTTTTCCCCGGGTTTTTTTAAAATTGATTGGGGTGGTTTTGAATTTTTTTTTTGGGGGGGGCCAAACCACCAACCCTTTATACTGGTTTTTAAAAGGGTTTTTACCATGCTTTAACCCCTTTAAAATACTTTTTGGGCCAAACCAAAGCTGTTTTCACAGAAAAAACCAAAAGCCAGCTTTCCCAAAACCCCCAATTCCCCTGGCCAAAAAAGGGAGTGGGAAGTCCTTTTAGCATTGGGTGATTAAAATCACTCCATTCCAATTTTCCCAAACTGGGGTTTCCCGTTAAAAAAATGAAAAAGAGTTTTTTAATTTTTTAAACCCGGCCCCACAACTACAGAGCTCTAATTGGGTTAAATTTTAAAGGGCAGAAAATTAAATTTAAAAAACCCTTCCCCCCTTTCTTTTGAAAAAACCCGTGGGGAGTAACATTCCAATTTTTTGGCCAGGCCCCAGAAACAGAGGGGAAGGTCCATAATCTAAAAAGCTTTGTAACATAAACAGGAAAAAAGAACTGCTTAAAACTCTGAAGGAAATCAAAAAACAGAACAGCAAAGAATTTGGTAATTTAAACTTTTCCCTTTTGCCTATACGTTTAAATTCCAAACAATGAAACCCCCGGGATAAAAACCCTTAAAAGGGGGCAAAAACCCTTTTCCCCAATTTTATTTCCCCCAAAAATATAGGAATTTTCAAAAGGTAACAAAATTTAAAAAAATTTTGTTGGGCTAATTTTAAAAAATGGAAAAAACCCCCCAAACTAAGGAAATTTTTCCCGCCCCAAAACCCATGGATCTCCACAATGGGTTTTTGCCCTTTTTCCCAAATTTGGGGTGATTTCAACCCTTTTTATAACATTTTTTGTTCCCCAAATTTAGTGGGGGTTTTTTATGAATTGGTTTCTGTAAAGGACCCAAACAAAGGGGCATTTTTTGGGACCATTTTATAAAAAAATCTTTCTAGGGTTAACAGGGTTCAGATTTTTGAAGAGAAAGGTTTTCCCTTTGGGGTCCCCGGGTTTTTTGGGGATTTGGGGGCTTTTTAGGTTACGCTTAAAGGGCTTTTGCAGGCCCTTTGGGGCTGGAAATGAAAATTATTTTTTAAAGGGGCCCCCCTGCCCCCTGTATTGTCTTTTTTCACTGCAACAAATTTGCAACAAAAATAAACCCAAAATTTTTTGATACTTGTTTTTTTTTGTGGTTTTTTTTTTACGGCTTTTTCCCTGTTTTTTTAAAAAACCCTCACCCCGGCCCTTTTGAATTTAAAGGGTAAAACTCAACTTATTTTCCCTAATATTTAATTTAAAAATTAAGGCGAGATTTTCCAAAAATTGGCGGGCCCACGTCAAAAAATTTTTTGGGCCCATTTAAAAAAAGTGGGAAAAAAAAGGGGCGCCAAAAAATCCGAAAAACCCATCAAAAATCTTGGGGTCCAAAGGGGGGAAACTTTTTTATAGTAAACATAAATTTTCGCCTAAAAAAAAATTCCTTTTTGCCCTCCATAAAAGAAATGCGCTTAAAAGGGCGCATAGCCAACCCTCATTACAAAGTGTAAATGTTTGGGGGGGGACATTACACATTTTACAAGTATGTGTTAGGCGCATTACAAGTATGTGTTAGTTGCATTTCATATACCGGTACTTGTAATGATAAGCTATGCACATCCGTGCGCGATATGCCTCGAAAGGGGCATTGCATACTCTACCAATGAAATGTTTTATGCCGCGATTAGCGCAAATTGCGGCACATAGCATATCATTAGAAGCATATGTAATGCCCCTGGCGTTGGCATGTTGGGAAATGTCGCCCTAAGTATTAATTATTTCCATTCTCCATATTTTTGTATTCTTCAATTACGGATGCACATTTCTAACAGATGAATAATGGACAGGCGTTCCCCTAGTGGGACTACCCCTTAAACTATCAATATAGTAGTCACATATCTTTACATGCAATATTTGAAGGCTTTGAGGGGATTGTCTCACCATGTTGTTTCATAGAGCCAGCAGCAGTTTTCATTCATGCATCAAGTCACTTCCTGGTCAGACCGTGGGTAATTAGCATATCAGCTTGGGGTATTCAAACTTCTGCTAATTTGTTTACCTAATCTAGCCTATTTTCCGCCCTGAGGTTCAGAGAAGCTTCAGAGCTAAAGTAAACAATAGTCATTAGTGTCTTTTGTCTGAAAGATCAGGTAACACTCAAGTTCTCAGCCTGCTGCAGTTCTGTGCTGTGACATGTATGATGAAGTCACTTCCTGCTATTAAATAAGACAAACAGAGGAGAGCAGCCAAAGCAGGTCGGTAACTAGAGAAACCTGAGAGCCCTCAGAAGGTGATAAAATAGTTTGTAGCTTCTCAACAAAAAAAAATGAATAAAGCAATATATTTGGAAAATATCTTCATTTAGTGTTCCGTACATGTTGAAAGCTAATGTGTGTAGTGAGACAACCCCTTTAAGGGCCCATCCACACATTGTGGGTTTCAGTCAGATTTTCACACAGTTTTCAGATTTGACAACCGTCTGAAATCCGACTGTCAACTATCAGCATAGACTTCAATAGAAAATCCGTTCAGTAGTCTACACTGAACGGATTTTCTGCCAGACGTTTTTTTACACTGCTAGGGTTCTGAAAAACTTGAAAGTGTTCATTCTTTCAGACGGAACATGAACTGTTCAAGGTGAAAGGGGACGGTTGAATCTGCAAACTGCGGCCAGAAGCCGCCCCCCTTTCGTGCAAAAAAAAACAACAAAGTACCGGTCAGATAGTCCAACCGGTATTTTGCCAGTGCCGTGTGAATGCACCCTAAGAATGCATGAAATTATCTCCCCATTTCAACCCTCAAAGCACTAGACAACTTATCTGTACATCAACCAAAGTTACTGAATTTGCAGATAGCAGGTACCAACATTAACATTAATCTAATAGACGCTCTCCCCTTTCATTTTTTCAGTGCACTATATGAAATGAAAGGGGAGTTCTGAAAGTCTTAGACCTAGACAGTTTTCATACATTAAGCCTAAAAAGTTTAAATGTTCGGTACCTTCAATGTTCCTATAAAATTGATTACAATATATTGAAATTAATTTCGTCTCCATAGACCTTTTATCTACCAGGACCTCATGCAAACCCACAAAAAACCTGGCTATACTTGTAAAAACCGAAATAAGGGTTAATGAATAACTTTCTGACCTGGATCTTACTAAAGAGGCTTGTTTCCTTACAATACTGTCCTATATCTCATCCCATCAGTGGTTCTGTCCTCCTTTTAGCACCGCCTATCACACTTGTTAACCATCGAGATCTTGTGTACAGTTACGTCATGATGCCGGTAAGAGAGTATAGAGCAGGCTCAATTGCTAAGCTTGCTCCATATGCGTCAGGTAGCGGCTGCTAGTTACAGCTGAGACATAAATCTAGAAGCCATGATTTGAGGTAGCTCCAATCCTGGCATTTTAATCCCTTAGATGATGAAGCAAATGTTGTCCAATCGTCCCCACCCTGACGAGATCACAGAATGTGGACTGGTTGCCAGAGCAGTCGGGGGCCAAATGAAGCCCTCCATGGCTAACATCTCAGTACTTATTACAGGAGAGCCAGTTTTAAAACATTGAACAAATGATCACACCCTCTAATAGTCAAGTACACTAGGGGGACTAAATGTAAAACAAAAAAAAGTTTTAAAATTAACTAAATAAAAGTTAAAAATTAAAAGTTAAAAACACCCTTTTTTACAATTAAAAGTATTTAAGAAAATAAAAAAGTTAAACATATTTTGCATCATAGATAGATAGATAGATAGATAGATAGATAAATAGATAGGTAGATGGATAGATAGATAAATAGATAGATATGGGATAGATAGATAGATAGATAGATAGATAGATAGGAAATACATTGCTAGATAATCAGACAGATATGATAAATATATGACAGATAATGAAACATCTAGATAGATATATTAGATACAAACATATCTAGATTGATAAATACAGTAGATCAATATATGAAATAAATAACAGGTAGATAATGGATACATAGAAAAATAATATGATACAGTAAACAGAAAAAGTAGACAGATGGATACACAGAAAGAAAGATATATGTGATAGGCGGTTGGACAGATAGACAGAAAAATACGATAGATAGATAGATAGATAGATAGATAGATAGATAGATAGATAGATAGATAGATAGGAAATATATTGATATATAATAATCAGACAGATATGATAAATATATAACAAATTATTTAACATCTATATAGAAATTTAGATACAAATATATCTAGATTGATAGATACAGTAGATCAATATATACAATATATAAATAACAGATAATGGATAAATAGAAAAATAATATGATACAGTAAACAGATACTGTAGATAAATTAGATAGATAGACAGAAAGAAAGATACATATGATAGACAGACAAACAGACAGACAGCGAATAGATAGATAGATAGATAGATAGATAGATAGATAGATAGATAGATAGGAAATACATTGATAGATAATAATCAGACAGATATGATAAATAGAGTAGTAGTAGGATAAATGTGTTATAATTGTAAGATCTTTAGAACTAGAGTAAAAAATGTTACCTCTCACCAACTTCTTTTGTGCACTAACTATGAGTACAAAGCCTGCAGTCCACAACAAGCGAGGAAGCACTCCTTCCATTCTAGCTCCTGCCTCTCACCTCTACTATTGTAATGACTTCTAACCTCCACATCTTATAGATGGAGATTCTAGCAGCAGTGGTTATACTGTATTCTTGGCAAGTGTCACTAATAGGTGTGTTCGGGGGCAGGAGACCGTAGCATTTTCCCAGCCGACCAGGAGAGATGTGTAACAATTGCCTAAATTATAAATTTGTCTAGATTTGAATGTCAAGTGTGGGAACAGATTTGTGGCTGTGCACCATGAGAGAGACGTAAATATATATATACCTCTTAGATAATGGCTGTCATCTACTTGGTATCACATATACATAGCATAGTTGCCAACTTTTGAAAGTGGAAAAGCAGGAGATTGAAGAGGGCGTAGCGCGTCGCGGCAAAAAGTTTGCATGGACACGCCCATCTTTTTGGTGTGCCATGCCCCTTCAAAAGCCTCACCCACTCCGCCTAACTGCATAACGGCTTTGGAAGAAAGCCAGGTAGATGCCCATATAGCCAGTAGAGCCCCTTTTTAACCAGGTAGTCCCCCCTTCAGCCAGGTAGATGCCCCCTTTGTTAGCCAGGTAGATGCCCCCTTTGTTAGCCAAAGGTTTAAGGGGCCCCCCTTTGTTAGCCAGTAGTGCCCCCTTTGTTAGCAGGGAGTGCCCCCCTTTGTTAGCCAGGTAGTTCCCCCTTTGTTGCCAGGTAGAGCCCCCATTTGTTTTAGCCAGGTAGTGCCCCCTTTTTTTGCCAGGTAGTGGCCCCCTTTGTTGCCAGGTGATGCCCCCATTTGTTAGCCAGGTAGTGCCCCCTTTGTTGCCAGGTATTTCCCCTTTGTTGCCAGGTGATGCCCCCATTTGTTAGCCAGGTAGTGCCCCCTTTGTTGGCAGGAAGTGCCCCCTTTGTTGCCAGGTATTTGCCCCCTTTTTTAGCCAGGTAGTGCCCTCTTTGTTAGCCAGGTAGTGCCCCCTTTGTTGCCAGGTGATGCCCCCATTTGTTAGCCAGGTAGTGCCCCCTTTGTTGCCAGGTAGTGCCCCCTTTGTTGCCAGGTAGTGCCCCCTTTGTTGCCAGGTGATTCCCCCATTTGTTAGCCAGGTAGTGTCCCCTTGGTTGCCAGGTAGTGCCCCCTTAGTTGCCAGGTGATGCCCCCATTTGGTTAGCCAGGTAGTGTCCCCCTTTGTTGCCAGGTAGTGCCCCCTTTGTTGCCAGGTAGTTGCCCCCTTTGTTAGCCAGATAGTGCCCTCTTTGTTAGCCAGGTAGTGACCCCTTTGTTGCCAGGTTTTGCCCCCAATTGTAAGCCAGGTAGTGCCCCCTTTGTTGCCAGGTAGTGCCCCCATTTGTTAGCCAGGTATAGCCCCCCTTATAGCTAATAAAAATAAAATAATAAATTCCACTTACCTCACCAGGCTGCTGCAGCATGTCCGAGGCTGCCGACTGAGTACTCTCAGCGTCGCAGGGGATGTGAGTGCAGCCGCGCGTCATAGCCCCTGTGCCGCTGACCTGTATGTACGGCGCACACCGGCGCCGTACATACAGGGGGAGAAGGGAGGAGGAGAACGATCCCACCTGCCTTCCCCCTGCACAGCGAGACTCCGGGCGGGTGAAGCGGCCGCTGCGGCCGCTTCACTCGCCTGTAGGAGCGGCCCGGCGGCGCCAGAGTAGCACACAAGCTGTCGCCACGGCCATTTAAAGGAATCCCGCTGCCTGCTGGCGGAGGGAGTTTCGCCAACTCTGCCGGGAGGGCGGGGGGGGAGGGGGGGAGACCCCAAATAGCGGGACCCCCCCGCCAAAAGGGGGAGAGTTGGCATGTATGATACATAGTATATATGAAAATGAACAAGTAAAGGCCAGACATATGTGTGAAATAGGCCACAATCCTTTACATATTGACAAACAAAATAAAACTATTATATGGATTTTTTTTCCTTTCTTTTTTTTAATTGAGTGGTTGTGGGGTTTTTTTTAATAATTTTTTTTAAGGTCCCCTATGTACATGACTTCCTGGTTTGTCTCTCTGACTTCCCCTCTGTGAATTATGGTAGCATAGCAGTGAGAGGATTGTTTGAAGATTCTTTTTCCTGGCCAGTTATGGCCTGAGAGGTAGAAAACAAAACACAGAGTGGCGCTCTCCTCATGTGACCAAGTAAGAAAAAGGCAGATTTATAAATGTGAGTTGAGCTACTTAGCTATGGGTGCTGTGCAAACAAAAGAGGCACAACACTCAGATGGCATGGGTATATTATGTGGACGTATTCTGGCCGTTGGCTCACTAATGTGCAGGGGTATACAACGGTACTGGAGAAAAATGTTATGAAGTCTCAGAAATTGCACATTGCAAGAATGTATGAAAGTGATTAAAACTTAATTTAATAAAACAAATAACAGCAAAAAACTATGTGTTACACGCCTGCATTGGTATGGAACGTTAGTGCAGGCGTGAAACGCGTCAAGTTTTGCTGTTATTTGTTTTACTAAATTAAGTTTTAATCACGTTTGAACATTCATGCAATGTCTAATTTTTGAGACTTCAGTGGACACGAGCACTGAGGCGAACATTTTTCTACAGTACCATGGCCTGAGAGATGTAAGTGTTATCAGCAGGAGCTGATAAGTGTGTATAAAGCCCCTCCCCAGTGCAGAAAAAGATTACTCCATTATCCCTTCATGTATTAGACGCCATTACCCTGTGCTCTAATCTAATCGTATCTATACCCATCCAGACAACAATAGAGCGATCATTCTGTCATTACCTACTATTTGCAATAAGACTACATAGAGATAAGCAGCACCTACAGTAAAGTGAGATTAGTCTTCCCTGCCATTCTGGAATTTCAGCTTTTACCACAGCAAAAAAAGAACAAAATTTTATACGTCATTTTCAATTGCATAGGACTGCTGAAATAAAAAAAATTAAAAAAAAGTCACATCTAGCCCAAAATGGGAGCAATAAAAAGTACACTTTAGTTCACAAAAAAAATCATCATAACTCCAGATCAGATTCACCATCAGATCCATAGGTAGAAGTATAAAAAAGTTAGCGGTCACAGAAATAAAGAAACATAACGGAACCCTATATATTTGTTATTGCCAGAATGATATCAACCCGCAGAATACAGATAACACATCATTCATACCAAAGAGTGAACACCATAAAAACAAAACCCCCACAAACTTGGCGCAAGTACGTTTGTTTTTAAATTTCGCCCCACTTAGATTTTCTTTGCGGTTTCCCTGTGTATTCTATGGACATTGAATGACACCATTAGAAAGTCTTGTCCTGCCAAATAAAAACCCTCATATGTCTTTGTAGATGGAAAAATAAAAAAGTTATGGCTCTTGGGAGACGGGGAGAAAAAAACTTAAAGCCATATTATTATGACTGGCTGTTAGGAAGGGGTTAATACATTTGGCAGAATTTAGTGAGACAGTTAAAGGGATAGTCCCGCTATGTAAAATTCTAATTGCCGGCCTCTCATTGCTAGGACGTAGTGGGACTACCCCTTTAACTGTGCCCTGATTTTTAGACACTTTTGTAAATTGTTCTTCAACACCGTATAAATGTGGTGCACTGCATGTATGTGATAGAATTCTGCCGCAATTTAAATAATACACTTGTTCCTATAAGGCTATGTTCACATGGCATAATTGTGGGACGTATTTCGCCCCGCAATTACGCCGTGTGCTCGGGGGCGGGGGACATTCATTATTCACGGCGCGTATATGGCGTGAATAATTGACATGTCACTTCTCTCCCCGCTCGCCGTATTGTGCAAGTGGGGAGAGGAGACGTAATCCATAGTTCTCTATGAGAACTGTAGATTACCGTAATCACTGGGACGTATCTCACCCCGTATTACGCGCAGTACGACGCAAAATACAGAGCGAGATACGTCCCATTTTAAGCCGTGTGAACATAGCCTTATTCTTCCTAAGGCATGGACCATTAAGCTGTTGGGTGAAGCACATGTTGGGGTTTCAGGTGGGGGTCCAGGTGCATTAGTGTCGCACAGTGCAGTGTTACCACTCCTGTATTACTGAGGATTTACCCGTTTAGCACCAAGCCTGAAAAGGCCTTAAGACCAGCAACATTTTTTAGTATTATCCTCTTTGCATTTCACAGTTGTAACTTTATTTTTTTCAATGAAGTAGTTGTGTGAGGATTTGATTCATGCAAAAGAAGTTTTTCAGGGCATATTGTGAGTTTACATAAAAATTACTACTTTTTAAAAAAAAAAAAATTTTTAATTATCTTTACACCATTTCTATTTCACACTAAATGACCTGTTAGATTAATTATACATGTTATTACAGTCGTGTGGATATGTAGGGCAACATGTACACTTTGGCGTCCACATCTCCATTATATCGCATGCGTTAGTAGTGTAGAATGCACCAGAATGTATGATCCTGTTCTTCTGTCTGGCTCAGGTAGATGTGCCACGGGCGCCGCATAAAGCGCCTAATTTTGGAGTGTGTCTGCGCCAGTTTTGGGACTCAGTGGACACCAGAATACTGGCACAGCCCCGTTCATACATCGCCCTTAGGGCATGTCCCCACGGCACGGGTTTTCGGACGGTTTTTCAGACTGTTTGCGGTTTTGCAGACCGTCTGGAAAACAGGCCGCACACAAGCACAATGGGCCTCTATGGAACACCCGTCCAGGAGTTCCCACTGCATGGGTTTTTCCGCCTGCGGGCCGCCCGAAAGACATTGGACATGCACATTCTTCTGTCCGGTTTTCGGACGGAATATGTCCATGTCAATGGGAAGGGGGAGAGCTTTTCTCTGCTCATTGTGGAGAAAAGCTGCCCCCCCGCGGCCTTGTGCATATCCCACAAACCGGACAAATACCACGTGCATAAACCCACCGGTATTTGTCCTCTGCTGTGGGGACATGCCCTTAATATTTTTAGTTTTTTTGTTTTTTTTTTGTAATGTATGCACAAATTTTTTTATTAAATGTTTTTATATTAATATTTATTATATTTATATTTTTTTTACACATTTTTATGGTTTTTACTTTTTTTAATCCCATTAAGAAATAGCTATTTTACACATTTTTTTTACTTAGTAATGTATTAGCATACTCCTGTATGCTAATACATTAGACTATGGGCAACATGTATGAAAACTGTCTAGGTCTAAAATTCACTTTGTTGCCCACAGCAACCAATCAAAGCAGCCCTTTCATTTTACCAGAGCACTGTATGAAAGGGGTGCTCTGATTGGTTGCTATGGGCAACAAAGCGAATTTTAGACCTAGACAGTTTTCATACATGTGGCCCTATGTGTCAACAGGCTGCAGTCAGGGCAGCACAGAGTGTGACCTGATTGCAGGCTTACTATACAGAAAGCCCTGGGCTACACTCGTCACCAGGGCTGACTGTACAGACATTCCTTGGGCTCCATGGGATCACGGGGGTACCGATGGAGAAGGGAATCCTCTTTTATTATACCACGGCAATCAAAGAGTTTAAGGGGTTTTGCCACGATGTATTGTTGACGTGGGATCCTCCAAAATGGGTATTTAATCCCTTTTCTAAATATATGTGATCACAAAAAGTGAAGCCTCTGAGAGCTACAGCTTTCTTTCCATGCCCTTAGTTACGTGACAGTTTACATTAGACAGGACCAGGAGTTGATCTTGCCAGGCTTGCCCTGTCTGCACTTCTTATCTGATGACAGGGAACATGAAGGAGCTAGCAAGGGACTGTGGAGAAATATCCTGTCTTTTGTATAGAGAATCCACTGGTTCTAATGTAATTATTTGTGTAAACATTGTAGATGCTCCCTGGCATTACTTGTCTCTGCTCAGACCCCCTCCCTCTCTCCCATGACTCAGCATGCTGAGTTAATTTTGTCTCCTGATCAGATAACAGGTAAGGAACTGACTTCTTGGCAAAACCCCTTTAAGCTTCGGGGATCAGAGGTTTCTTCCACTCCCCCGCACTTACAGGGACTGCTCTTGGAATGGAGCTGTTAACAGAGGGCTGTTCCGAGCGCAGGTACAGCGCCATGAGCGGCAAAACTCCTCTTTCGGTAGCAACGTCCCTTAAGAAAGCTGTCACTTCAGATAGAAGACATACACCGACCGTTGTCTGTAGTCAGTTGTTAAGGAGATTTGTTTGTAAAATCTGTTAACAACAGTTTAGTGAACCCTACTATGTATGTGGCTCTGAAGCAGACGGATGTCACCGCATCTCTGCTAACAAAGTTGCATGGGCTGGGATGTTTGGAGATTTGACAATTGGCTTCTCGAACGAGTCATGTTCTGCTTTATTGCACGGTTGGTGGTGGCAATAGTATGATCTGGGGAATGTGCTCACAGAAAAGCTTGGTAGCCTATCTAGTGTCCAAGAAGGCTGGGGGACAATACATACCCCATTGGTGGCACCCAGTTTCTGAGTTCCCTCTGTGAGGGATGGAGTGTCACCCAGCTTTACCGAATAATCTATCTAGATTCCAGTAAATCTGAGTGACACCCCATTCCCCACAGGTGATATCAAGTTTTTGGGTGCCCTCTGTGGGGGATGTATTGTTACTAAGCTTTAATGGATGCTGTTAGCCTATCCTGTGCCCAGTAAAGGTGGTACTCAGTTTCTGTGTACCCTCTGTGTAGGATGGTTTTCTGGGTGCCCTCTGTGTAGGATGGTAGAGGGACATAGATACATGGCTCCCCTCAATAGGTAAATATATAGCCCCTTCTCCCCACAAAAGTAGACAGGGAGGTATATAGACAAGCACAGTAGGTATATAGGCACTTTCAGTAACTAGGAAAGTATAAAGGGCCACCAGTAAGTAAATAAGTACCCTCAGGTATAGGTCACCCCAGTAGATAGGTATTTAGGTCCCATAGGTTGGTAGGTGTATAAGGTTCCCCAGTAGGCTGGTATGTCTATAGGTCAAATACTTTAATTGTTGGGTATATAGGCCCACCAAAATGGGTTAAAAGCAATAAAAGTTCCCAAGTATTGGGTAGGTATATAGGTCACCCGGGTGCTTTGGGTTTACGGGGGGTTAATAGGGGCCATTTTTTTTGGGTTGTCAGCCTTGTGGTGAAAAAAATCACTAGCATTAGTAATGTAAAGGCATCAGTCAGACACCTCCATTACTAACACTGAAATAAAATGGTAAAAAGAATACAAGGGTTTACAACAAAAAAAAAACATTTTTTTTCGGGTAAACACTTCCTGACCCCACCCCCTCTTTTACCTTTTTATTAACAAAAGGGGATCCAACGCGGGGGTCCGACTTTAGCCCAGTTAGTGAAACCCCCAATTTCCAAAGGGGAAGCCTTTTTAAAAAAAAATAAAAACCCACTACAAAAAAACACATCGGGACTAAACCTTTTCCCTGCACCCCCCAAGAAAAATGTCTGAGTTTTCTTTTGGGGATGAAAATGTAGGGAAAATTAAAAAGCTGCACAATATGATTCGGGGGGGAAACAGGCCACACCACCCACAATCCTCAGGTGGATGGCCCTTTCTCCCCCCGCAAACAGAGAGTTTTTTTCCCTTTGAAAGGGATTTGTTCTGTCCCCCCCTCTTCCCCCCTGCCCCCCCCCAGCACTTTTTTTTAGCTTCCAATCCCAACAAAAATTATAAAACCCCCCACCTATCACCACATAAAACTCCCCACCACTTATCACTCCATAACCCCCCCATTTCCATCCATTGAGGGTTTGTACAGCAGTGGGCACAGCTGGGAAAATTCTGGAAAAATTTTAAAATTTTTAAAAATTTTTTTATGGGGGAAAATTTTCTGCGGGGAAGGGTTGGGGGTCAGGAGAAGTTATAAGGGTTGAATTTGGACAGGATGGAGTAAAAAAGGGGAAAGGGGAACAACTCCCATCAGAGAAGGCATCACTTATTGCACAGTACTTATTGCACAGTAGCCCACTTTTAACACCTACAAATGGGGTAAAACTGTGTTAATGGAAATCTAAAATGCTTTTAGGGTTCACTGAAAGGTTTGGAAATTTTAGTGATGACGTTTGTGAAAAAACTATCTTTACGAGTCGGATAGTCGTTGGGGGTCAATTATCATGACAAATTTCCGATGTCGATAACAGATTATCCCCGATGACCTTTAAAGTCTATGGGGGGAGGAACAACCCTTTTATTTTTAAACCCCCAAAGGGGGCTGGAGAAGCTGGAATTAACTTCCCCCAACAGTAAAAAGGAACATGCTCCCTTTTGGGGCAAACAAAATTTTAAGGTTTATAAAAGTACAGAAAAAAGGTCACACCCCCCATTCACTTTCCCTTTCTTGTACCCAGCCGCCCCTTTAAAAACCTGAATAACCCAAAAAATTAAAAAATTTGCCAGAAGGCAGTTTTATTTGAACCACCCTTTTTTTTTGAAGGGGACATTGACTAACCCTTTCCTAAAAACGCAGCAGGGGCCCCTTAAAACCCTGCATAAACCCCACAAAATTAAAAAAAAGTCCCGGAAAAAAGGATCGGGTTAAAATTTTTATATGGATTTTTATGGTTTAAAATATGGCGCCTTCCCCACCACAATCAGGTGAAATTTTTACTATAAAATAAAATATAACAAAATATGCGACAACTGAGCTCTATGCCCAAAACGGGACAAAAAGGGACTGCAAAAAGAGTTTTTAAAAATGTTTTTTAAGGGAAATTAAAATTAAGGGCGGCCTTTCCCAAAAAACCAAAGCCCCAAAGGTGTAATTTACTTTAAAAAAATAAAAAAACACAATATGCGTACAACAAAGCTTTTTTGCGGAAAACAGACCAGGACTTTAAAAAAAATTTTAAAAAATTTTATGGGGGGGGATAATTTAAATGCCATTTTTTGGGAACACTGACAGCGTGATTCCCAATAGAACTGAAAAAACAGGCCCCCCCCCCCCCCAAATTTTTCCAACCTCCTATAAAAAGGCCCCCTTTGGGCCCAAAAAAAAAGTGGTAAAAAAAAAAAATTTGGTTTTTTCCCAATTAAAGATAACGAAAAACCCCTGAGCCCCAAAAATATCTCCCCCCCCCTTAAAAAAGCCCTCCCGCTAAAAGACCCCCCCCCCTCCCCCGCCCCGCCCTGGGTTTTAAATACCCCATTAGATACCCTTAAAAATTTTCCCTCTAAAAAATAAGAGGGTTGAAAATTTCTCTAATCTAACTCCTTTCTAACCCTGTAGGTGGGTTGGAGGGTTTTTTCCTTGGGTTTTAGAAGAAATATCTCTAAAGGTTTGGTTAGAACAGCTTTTGGGGTTTAAAACGTGACGAAAACGTCTTCCTGTGAAGTGGAAAGAAAGAAAATGACTCAAACAGGAAATCATTTGCATAGATAAAAAAGGGGAAGGGCCCCGTGTTTTTTTTGCACCCAAAATTGGATCCATACACCACAAAGTGGGGGAATTTGGGAAAACTCCCCCTTCACCCCCCTCTACCCTCGGAGCTGTTTGGGGCTGGCCACCAAAAACGGGAAAAACCCTTTTAAAAATTTGGGCGCGAAAATAAATATATTTTTCGAAAGGGTTTTGTCCCCCCAAAACTTAGTTTTTTAGGGGGGGATCAAAAAATTTTCCCGGAAAAACCCCCAAAAATTTCCGTCCCCTTTTTAAAACTTTTGGCGATAATATCGTCACCCCTGCACGGGGTGGGCCCGCGCCCCCCTCCCGGGTTTGCGGGCACCCCCCGGGGTTTCCCCCAAGGGCACCGCCCCCGAAAATGGGGGCCCGGTGGGCTTTGTTTCCCCCGGGCCCGGGCCCGGCCCCCCTTTCTTACTTCCCCCGGCGCGCCCCTTTTGTTTTTCTCCGCCCCCCCGGCGCGCCCCGTTCCCGACATCTAAGGCGCGCGGCGCCGGCCTGTGAAATTTAAAGGGCCAGTGCACCTTTTAATTGGCTATTCCCGGTCACTCCCCTTTTTAAAGCCTGCCCCTTCCGGGGGGTCCGGGTTCCCGGTTTTTTAAAGTGCCTTTTTAAGCCTACTGAGAAAGCTTTTCCCAAAACCTTTTTTCCTGCCCTTACCGGGGTTTCCCGAAACCTTAGCTTCCTTTCCTTCGACCCCGCTCTTGCCGCCTGCCCTGCCAACTGCCCCTGTCCACAAACCAAAAACCATTCCCGGGCCTGCCCTGCCTTTCTGCCTGCCCCCCCGGGAAAAACGACCCCTGCCTGACGATTCTGCCCCCCACGCTTTTCTTGGCTGCCACCCAAGAAATTTTTTCCGCCCGGGTTAAACGCCGGGTTTAAACCCCCGGCCGAAAGCAATTTCCATCCCGCTTTCCCGGGGGGCCCTGGTAAAAAACCGGGGAAAACCTATTAGATTCCTTTCCCGGGTGGTTTTACGCCATCGTTTTTGCGGGGTCCGGGGAAACCCACTTCTACTTTGGGGTTTCGTGACAGTAAGACCCGGCCCAAAGGGGAACCCGGGGCCAAGGTGCCCCCCTCCCGGGCCCGGGAAGCTGCCCCTCCCCCCCCTTTTGTGGCCCAAAGCCCGAAAAAAGATCGCCGGGAAACCCAGCAACTCAGCCATTTTTCCCCCAAGATGCAGCATTTTCCCGGCCGCCCACAGAAAGCAACCCGCCCCCCGGGCTGCCCCCCCGGTTTCCGGCTCCGAACCCTGGCCAAACCGGGCCTCCGCCCTGTCTATGCCTTTCCTTTTTTTCGAGGGGGGAACCCCAAAGGGGTTTCCCGGGGGCTTTTTCCCCCAAATTGCCCCCGCAAAATAAAAATTTAATGGGCAAAAAAAATTTTTCCTTTACCGAAGGGCCCCCTAAGGGGGGTTTTCCGTGTTTTCCGCCTTCTCCCCGGGGAAAACCCCCGGGCCTGGGCTATCCCCCTCGGGCCCAGGGCGCCCGGGTTCCAGCCAACCTGGCTCCCTTTCCCCTCCCCTGGTTCGGGAGGGGTTTCGGGGAAAACCGGGGCCCGGGTTTTCATCTCCCCAAGGACCCCCTTGAAAAACCCGGGCCCCAAGGGGGATTCTCCGTGGGCAAATATGAACGTTTTTTTCCGCAGTTGGTTTTCCGAGTTTATCTTGGAATAAAAGCGGCGTTGACTGCCCCCCCTTCAAAGAAGGGCCCCCTCCGCCGCTCAAGGATGCCTATCTGCCCGGGATTCCCTCTTTTCCCTTTTTAGTGAAATTTTTTCTCCCTGGCCACTCGGATTGGGCATTTCCCTTTTTCGGAAAAGCCAGAAAGGGAACCCCCCGGCGGAAGGGGAAAGGGAAAAAAGGCTAGGAACCCCCGGCCCCCCCTCCCTCGTCGGGGTCCATTAAAATTTTTAAAAAGGCCCGCCTCGTTGCCCTTTCACCTGCCCCCGAGGAACCCATGGAAATGGATAGAGCCCACCTGTTTTACAACGGGGGTAACCAGAAGGGCCGGGAGAAAATTTTTTGTCTTAAATGCGGGCCCCGTGCAGACCATTTCCGCAGATCCTGCCCACTGCCCCTCAGGTTTCCCGGGAAAAGGGCGCACCTAGGGGTTTGTAGGCGAGGGGGTCCCTAGGTGAGAGCAAACCCTTTCCTCGCCCCCATGACCGGCCCCCTGATCGTCCCGGGACTGGGGCCCCGGTTCCCCCTTCCGCTTTTGGGTTTTTCCCCAAATTGGGTCCCGGGTTTGGGAAAATTTTTTGGACGCTGCCCTGGTGTCCCCCCCATAAGCTTTCCCCGTGATCCGCCCGGGGAAGCCCCCCACTCATCTCCCCCTGGGCCTGGTTGGGGAATTTTTCAAGGATCCCAAAATTTGGGTTTTCCGGTCTGAAACCTCTGGTCCTACAAGTAGGGGTTAAATTTCCACAAGGAGAGGAATTTTCGTTCTACGTACCCAACCCCCCTTCCTCCCCGTCCCTTCTCCGGGGGCCCCGTGGTTTGCAAACGCCCTTTTTCCCGGTGCTCGACTGGGAGAAAGGGCGAAGTCCTGGTTGGGGTTTTGGGTGTCCCGTCTCGCTGTTTGGGGGGCACCCCCCCCCCGGGGGTTTTTTACCCCCCCCTTTTCCCGGGTCGTCTAAGTCGCTGACGGGCCCTTTCCCCCCCCCATACCAAAACTTCGCAGCGTTTTTCCTTTTGAGAAGCAAGCTGAGCGTTTGCCAAACCCCCTCGCCCATAAGAAAAAAATGGGCCCCCATTGATTTTGGGGGCCCTGGACGTCTCCTCCCTGGCAGGGGTTTTCCCCTGTCGGGAACCCCGAGGACCCCTTGGCTATGTCTCCCTATATCCCAAGGGGGAATCTTTCCCGAAGGGGTTCATCCCCAAAATCCCCCCCTATCCCGCTGGAGGCCCCGGGTTTTTTTTTCGTGGCTAAGAAGGGCGGGACTCTAAAGTCCTTTTCATAAACTTTTGAGGGGCCCCAAAAAGCACGGTTTAAAAAAAAAACTATCCTCTGCCCCCGATCACGGAGCTTTTTTTACCGGTTTCGGGGGTGCCAAAAATCTTTTTTCTAAACTGGGCCCTTTCGAGGGGCCCCAAAACCTCATAGGATAGTGGGGCGATGAATGGAAGACCGTTTTAACAAAACCCCGACGGCACTTTGAGTAAATTTGGGCATGCCCTTCGGGCTCTGCAATGCCCCCGGGCCCTCTTTCCCGGGAAAAACCCTTAATGGGCAAAACTTTTTGGGGCCTCCTGTACACTGCGGGTTTTTGTAAAACCCAGGCGCTTCTGGGGGTTCTCCCCCGAACCCTTGGGGGTTTTCCCCTCAAGTTCACGTAAAGAAAATCCTCAGACGTTTTAAGGGGCCCAAACCCCTTTTATTCCAAACTTAGAAATGCCTGGGTTTTAACAGCAAAAGTCTACCCTTCCCCGGCTACATCATTTCCCGACAAGGGCCCGCAGATGGACCCCACTAAGTTGTTCCCCCCCCCCTTTCCCTTTTTGGCCGCGCCCCGTGGGTTTTCCGAAACCATACAAAAATTTCCCCGGAGTTCCCCCAACTACTAAGGGAAAATTTTAACCCCATTTCTCCTCGTGGCATTCCCCCCCATAGTGGGTTTGAAACCCAAAAAGAAAAACCAAAACCAAAGCTCTGGCCCAAACCCGCGGAAAAAGGAAGCCTTCTTAAGTTTAAAGGGCTGCCTTTGCCTCTGGGCCGGGACTCTCCCCCGGGCCCGATACGAAAAAACCATTTTTCCTCAAAAGTCGACGCCCCCCTCGGGGGGGGGCCGGGGCCGGACCTTTTCCCAAAAGGGCCCAAAGGCAAAGGGCCCTCACTTGCGGGTTTTTTTTTTAAAAAATTTTTCCCCGGGTGAAAAAGGGAAATTTCTCTATCGGCGACCGGGAATTACTGGCCTTCCCAAAATGGGTCTGGAAAGTTGGGGGGTTTCTCTTGGGGGGGGGCTTTGTCACCCAGTCAGCATTTATAGAAACCCTAAAAACCTGCTATTCTTCAGAAAGGCTCAACGCTTAAAAAACCCCCGCCAGGCCGTTGGGGCTCTCTTTTTTTTCCCCCGGGTTTAAAATTTTTTCAATTTTTTTTTTGCCCTGCGGAAAAAGAAATGGGCAATGGGCCGACCTCTCCTCCCGTGTTCGGATGTGATGGGGGCCCAGTCCACCCCCCCAAAATTATCCTCCAAACGGTCACTTTTGCCACACCGGTTAAACAAACACCATTCCCCCCCCGGGAAGACAATTCGTTTTCCAGCCTTCCCCGGAAAAAAGGGTTAAATTGGGGTTTTGGGGGCCCCAATTTTATTCCGTTTGGCGGGTCACCCAGGAAATGCAGAGGTTTTTTTTTTTCCCGTTCCCTCATTTCTCGGGTTTTACTGGTGGCCGGCCCCAGCCCCGGATGTTTTTTGAGTTCGTGGAGTCCCCCGGCCCTTTCCCGTCCAGGGGAAAAAATCTCCTCGTCTCAAAACCGGCAGGTCCCGCTCCTTCCCCTACCCCATACCTGTGACCTTTGGGCCCATGTGGGGGAAAGGTTTTTTTCACGGATCTCCCCTTCCCCCGGCAACACCCTGATTTGGGTGGTTTACAAAAACCGGTTTTTAAAAAAAGTCCCAAATTCACCCCTCGCCGGGGCCCGCCCCTCCCGCCCCCCCCCCCCTTGCCAGTTTATTTTTTTTACAATTTTTTTGGCCCGCATGGGCTTTTCCCCGGACATAGTGGGCGGACCGGGGCGTTTTAATTTGTCTCTGTTTCTGGCGTCCCCTCTTTCAACCAACTGGGAAAGGAAAATTTGGGCTTTTTTTTCAGCCTACCAAACCCCGTCCCCTGGGGGGTTAAAAGGGGTAAAACCCGACCCTAGGGTTTCTACCCGCGCCATTTGTCCCCCCCCGGCCAGGATGATTGGTCCCGCCTGTTTCCCCGGGGCCCAAATTTCTCCTATAACTCAAATTTGGCCCCGGGGGTCCCGCCCAAACTGCTCCTTTTTTTTATTGTCTACGGGCGCATCCCCGCCCACCCCTCCCCCTTTCCGGGGCCCCCCCGAGGTCCCCCGCCCGTCAGGAGTGGTCCCGGGGCCTGACAGCTAAACTGGAAGCAACCACCAACTCTAAATCCAGGGTTCCCCCGACCAAAAGGGAAAAACCGACAAAAAACGAAGCCTCCGCCAACCTTCTCGCCAGGGGGACAAGGGGGTGGGTTTTTGGGTTTAAAAATATACCCTTTCAAAAGGGTTTTTAGCTTTTAAGCTGGGTCCCCGGGGTTTTCCCGGGTCCATTCGAGGTGCTTAGGCGCATTAATTCCCCGGGATACAAGCTCCGCCTTTTCCCCCACAAAAGAGGGTCCCGAAAATCCCCTTCCCTGTCTCGCTTTAAAAAAAGGTCAAACTTTTTAAACGCTTCCTAGGGTTCTTTTCCCCCCCCCAAATCCTGATGGGCCATTTCCAACCGGGTGTCTTTAAAAGGTAAAGGAGGGGGTTCCCTTTATGTGAAGATGGTCAGGGGGGTAACGTTTTTTTCCCCATTGACTGGGAAAGGGGTTCGGGCCCGAAGAGAGGTCCTGGGGGGGCCCGAAAAAAAAAATATTCTGGATCGTAACATTAAATTTAAAAGGTTCCCCCAGGCCCCGAAAGAGGGGGAGGGCCCAAAGGGGGGGGGGGGGACTGTCAAGGGGGGGCCGGCCCCCGTCCCGGGGTCCGGGCACACATGGTGCGCCGAGCCACGCCGCCCCATGGGGGGGGTGGGAAACGCTCCCCCGGCCGCCGGGCCCCTTTTCTGTCCCGGTGCGCGTTCCCCCATCAAGGCCCGCGCGCGCCGGCTTGTGAAATTTAAAAGGGGCCCAGTGCCCCGGTAATGGCATTGCCGGCACTCCCCTTATTTAAGCCCCCCCCCCTCCTGGGGCCGTTCCCGGTTTTTTTTGTGCCATTTTAGCTATGAGAAAGCTTTTTCAAACCTTTTTTCTGTCTTCCCGTGTACCGTCCTTTAGTTTCCGTTCCTCGACACGCATCTTGCCGCCTGTCCTGCCCAAACCCCTGTCCAGACCCGAACCATTGCCCCCTGCCTGACCTTTGCCTGCCCCCGACTACACCCCTCCCTGACGTTTTCTGACCCGCTATAATTTTGGGTGCCCCCGCAAGAAAGTAGTCAGGGGTAACGATGGAAATCCCCCCCCGCACAAGCCCCAACCCGTTTCGGGGGTCGGGTTTAAAGGGAAAACCACTTAATTGTCCTGGGGGTTAGCCATCCTTGCGGCGTCCAGTGGATCCACTTCTAGTTGGGTAGTGACAACCCCTAGTGGTAATATTATAGAATTGTGTTTTTTATTTTTTGGGAATATTTTGGCGGCATCTCCCAGCTTGCTGGAGCGAATATAAACACCCAACTCCAGAAAAGCGGGGAACCAAAACCACTAAATTAGTTTTTCACAGCAATAAAACAGTTTTTTGTTGTAAGGTGACCCTTTTTAAGGGGGGATGGTTGTATAAAAGAGCCATGGTTCATGCAAAGTCTGGGGCGTGGTTCTTGTAGCGTGCCACAACTATTAATATCCCTAAAGGACAGATATAAAAGTTAGCAAGTATGCTCTGGCGCTCTGATTTCAAAGATTTGACTGTCATATTCACTCTGTGGATCCTCTCTCACGCACCCTTCAGCAGCTGTGGAATGTACGGCTGTCAGCATAGCTCCAGATTCTGTACCAAAACTTTACTAAGTCACTCCCAACCAGTCTAGCTGCTGTCTGTGCTGCACACAGCAGTTACTCTGGATATTAGCTGGTAATCTTTATAATGAGATTCGATTGTCTATTTAAATAGAAGAGCAAGATTTATTTATTATGCCACACCTGGAAACAATGCAGGTATCCAATGGTCCTCCAACCATTCAATAAATACAGAAAAATAGCAGCAAGTTTTTATTTCAGTAGCTAGTTAAAACAACACATCAAAAGTAATACATGAATACTAAAAAACTCCTGTGACGCATTTCAAACTAAAAACAGTCTATAGTCATAGTTATTAGGGCACATTCTCACTGCACAGGACAAATACCGGCCAGTTTGCCGGCCGGTATTTGTCCTGTTTTGCCCCCTCCCCGGCCACCTTTTCTCGCGATGAGGGGGAGGAACAGCCCTCCCCCTCCCATTGAGAAGCACATTCTTCCGTCGGGAAACGGACGGAAGATTGTGCTTATAAAATTTTTTGCCGCCGGACCGCCGGCGGCAAAAACCGTTCCGACGGCAAAACTGTGCAGTGGGGACTGCTGCACAGGTTTTGCTTAGAGCAAAATTTGCTCATTTTGGGCCCGGGTTTTTTCAGGCGGTCTGAAAAACCGCAAATCGGCTGGAAACCGGACGAAACCCTTGCCGTGGGGACATGCCCTAAGACCAGCAAAGTCTGTGTTCCACCAACTTTGACTAAGGACTGTTTTTAGTCCAAAATTAATTGGATTTTTCTTGTATTCGTGTCTTGTATTTTTTTGGTGCAGATCCAAACAATTTTCAGTTTTTTTGACAGCAGTATTGTCCCTTAGCTATTCTTATGAATGAATTATCAAGCAATGATACTGCAGTACATTGAAATTGTTTTATTATTATTGTTGGGTTGTCACGATCTGCCAGGCAGACCCTGGCAGCTGTAGTGCTGTAGCTGTTCAAGTGTTTTCTGTGCCTTCCAGCAATGCAACAGTAAAACACTTGACTTCAGCAGTCACAGCTGCTTTCCATTACCCTGTCTGGTTGGCTTTAAAAACCAGCCTCTGCAGCCAGACAGGGCCTGAATGATCAGAAGTGCAAGCTGGGGTCTTGCTCTGTGTCTCTGACTGTCTGTATTCTTGGTCCAAGTCTTCAGTTCCTCTTTGTCCTAAAGATCCCTCCTCCCCCCAAGAAATGTTTCAAGGACTGTTTTGCATTGTTTCCTGTATGTTTTGATTTGCTGCAATAAAGTCCTTAATGAAAGGTTACATGGGTTCTGTGTGTTTTACCTGAGAAAAGAAGCCATGACCCGTGTTGGTTGGGTACTAGGGCCAACCTGAGAAGTTGATTTCTAGAGGCTCTCTTTTGACGCGCTATGTATCCGCTTACCTATACGGCGCCCTGCCCGGCCTTGCTTCAGCTTATACAGACCGATGTGATCAAGATGGAGCGCTGGGGCTTCTAAAACTCCCTCATCTATTTGCAGCAGGACACCGGTGGTGAACATAAAGGGTCTAAAGATATATGTCCCTCCCGGATACCGAATGATACATTTAATAAAATAAATTATATACAATAAGCCTATAAACACAAGTATGAGTATTAAAAAACACTAAATTATGGTCGTACCCTGTTACCAATATACCACATAAAACCAGAATCCCAAGGCTAAAATTAACCAATAATTTAAGACCAAATAGCGCCACATCATGACTACATATCACCACCACATAGTGACTGAATAATACCACAACACTATGACCACATATCACCACCACATAATTACTGAATAACACTGTAATATCATGACCACATATCCCCACCACATACTGACTGAATAATACCTCCACATCATGATCTCATATCAGCACCACATAGTGACTGAATAATACACCAAACCCTGACCACATATCACCACCACATAATGAATGAATAATACCGCCATACCAGAACCACATATCACCCCCACATAGTGACTGAATACCCCCCCACCCCCCCCAACCACCCCCCCTGATGAATAATAACGCCACAACTATGAATACATATCACCACCACTAATGCCTGAATAATACGTCACATCATTAACTGAATATATAACCATTTACACTTTACACACATTACAATTAATTACTAGTTCAGGTACATTTAGTGACTCACAGGTGACGTTTCTCTGATGTGTCGTTCACGTTCCCTTTTCTTCTCCATCTGGTCCACAGCTTCATGCTGATTTCTCCCGGCCAACATTCGTCCCTGCAGATTTGGATACAAATATCTTAGAATCGTCACTTTTTCAGCAACTCCTTACTTATAGGTATATAAGTCCCCTCAGTTAGGTAGCTCCCCATATCAGATAAGAAGCTATATAGTTCTCCTCGGTTGGACAAGCATGTATAGGTCCCCTCAGTTAGACAGGTATATAGATATAGGTCCCATCTAGTAATTAGGCAAGGTTATATTTAGGGGTCCCTCATTTCAGATCATGCAGGTATATAGAAATGTCCCCTCAGACAGGTAGGTATATGGATATATGTCCCCTCAGGCAGGCAGGTATGTAGATATATGTCCCCTCATGCAGATATATAGATAGCTATAGGTTCCCGCAGGTATATAGATATAAGTCCTCACAGGCAGGTATATAGAAATGTCCCCTCAGACAGGTAGGTATATGGATATATGTCCCCTCAGGCAGGCAGGTATGTAGATATATGTCCCCTCATGCAGATATATAGATAGATATAGGTTCCCTCAGGGAGGTATATAGATATAGGTCCCCAGAGGCAGGTATATAGATAGATATAGGTCCCACACAGGCAGGTAGATAGATAGATAGATAGATAGATAGATAGATAGATATAGGTCCCCACAGGCAGGTATATAGATATAGGTCCCCTCAGGCAGGTAACAGCCATTAAAAATAATAACAGTAATACTCACCTTACCTCCCCCATCCAAGCGTCTTCCTCTTCTGCCCGGCACTGGCACCGGGACGCTACGCTGGCAGCTCCTCGGCCGCACAGTCTATGACGGCTGTGTGGCCGAGGAGAGGTAGCGGCGTGATGAGGTAACTACATCTCGCCGCTGCTTGTCTCAGTATCACGGGGCCGCAGCAGGCCCCTAGCTCTACGGGGCCATGGGCCCCGATGTGTCGGACCGGGGGCCCTACCAGGAGGATCAACGATCCTCCCAGTGCGCACTGTCCAAACATGAGCCTGTTCTAGTGTATGCCTCTGCTCACTGGCCATTGTGGGTGTTAATATTTTACTAAGAGAACTTATCGATGTTTGAATATTATAAGGACATATTAATTGGGACTTATTAACACAGCACAGACACATTCAGTATTCTAAAATAGGAAAATGGTGCTTTAGAAAAAACATCTACAATGAAAGGATTGTGAACTATTTTTATATAGCCTTCAAGGCGCTGTCCAGGTGTTAAAAAAAATTCTGGCAGCTGCAAATGTGCATCCAATTTAGAAAAAATATATAGATCTAAGAAGGTAGGCAGAGAGGGAAACCAACTGTAGGTCATAGCTCAAACCTGAATTAAAAGAGTATTTAAAAGGATTATCCCACAACTGTCATTTATCACCTATTCACAGGAATAACCTTCTATCCATCACTCAAACATGGGCTTCCGACTCCAGGGATCCAACAATCAGTATTAAAACAGTGGTCGAACATGTGTGCTGCATCATTCAAATTCTACGGGACTAAAGAAGACACTACTTTGTATTATTTATTGGAGAGAGCCATAAATCTAATTATGTCACTGAGGTCCACGTATCTGAACAACACGCTGATGGAAGAGGCCCAGGTCCAAAGTATGCTCACAGAAGTTATACTACCTTTTATTATACTTGCACTTCCATCGTTTGACTCTGTTTGTATGTCTTGGGTACCTGGACATATGCACCTGGTGCCTGAATGCCTCAAGTCAGCGAAACATGTGAACTATGGCAAGACTCATTAGATGTTCTACACCAATGCAAACTTTAGGAACTCAGCCAATGTCCAATTGGCCATACTGACAGGTTCATTAATAATAAAGAATCCGTGTTAATTAACCACAATATATACCTCATTTTAATTTGACCTTGGAACCTGTTATTAGTAAAGGGTAACATAATGAAGTCAAGTTCATAATGACCTTTTCATATTTTAGTACCTAACAGAGACATTGTTCTTATATTTCCCATGATTGTACTATTTTTCTCAAATGGCCGTTACCAGCAAGACTGTGACCTCAATGTCTATTGAATAAGTGAGTAAACAGGCAATTAAGCCTAGGTCCAAACCACATTTGTGTGAACACTAACCCTATGTGCTGGGACAATCTATCAACATATTCTTCTAAGGTGTCCAGTTGTCTATCATTAGATACAGTAGACATATGCCAAAACAACATCCTATTGGATGATATTTGGCTGGTATATGTTGTGATGTACCAACCAAAGTGTTGTCTATGATTACCAGCCATAATGACCCTCTAAGTGCTAACCACATGACCCCTATGATAAACAGCCACAGTGGCCCTATGAGTGCTAGCTACAAAACCCCCATGATAACCAACCACAGTGAGCCTATGAGATTTAGCCACCATCAGGTTGTCATCAGTCATCTACTAACCGTTTTAGGGCCCCATACAGCCAAATCAAATGGGGCCCCCACCCATTACTAGTTCTTATTTTTGATTAGGGCCCCTGACAGGAGTACTGCCCCCTATTGGCACGCCTAGCCACAATACACCTTATGATAAACAGCCACATGACTCTATGAGTGCTAGCTACAATATCACCTATGATAACCAGTTACCCCCTATGATAACAAGTGACCCTATTAGTGCTAGCCCCTAAACCCCTTTTGTTAACCAGCCACAATGAGCCTATGAGTGTTAGCCACTATACCCCCAATGATAACCATCCACATTGACCCTATGAGTGCTAGCCACATTAACCCCTATAATAACCAGCCACAGTGACCCTATGAGTCTAGGCTACCATGCCCGCTATGATTACCATACACAAAATTAACTGGTCTCAAAGCTGCTGTTAATGATTGGTAAGAAGGCACCAGAGGGACCTCACAGGCAACCTTCTCATCTTGAGATCTCTACTGCTACAAGTGAGATAGATCAGGGCTCTATGGAAAACATTCCAGGTGATTTGCTTTTAGCTCGCTTACCAATCTTTCCTTTTGGAAATGGTTGTGTCCAAGGGCATTGAAAATTAATCCCTGAAAACAAATGATTAAGATTATTATATTTAAACACCTCCAATGTCATTTCGCAGCCACAGAACATTTATCTCAACTTTCTCAGTGACTTGTATAATGGATTTTGTTGTGGGACCTAAAAAAGCATCACACAGAATGCATTCACAATGATAGTTAAAGGTTCTATCACTACATCGATTCATGTTAACACTGTCCTGGTTTTCTTGGTCTTTCACTTTGAAATTCCTGGCGGTTTACTGGCTTATTAATAGGCTGCAGTTAGAAGGCCATGGTCTGTAGACCTATAGCGGACCAGTGCTGGCAGCCTATCAGGGAGAACGTTAAACTGGTCTGTAGCCATAGCGACCTGAGGAAGCTGATGCATTCAATTCAAGTGGGGTATCTTGGAAAGGTAGGACCAATTGTTAATGGACATTATATTTGCAATAGTGGACTTGTTTCTGCAAGATCTTTATCAATTAAAAGCAATCTTGTAGTGAGACCAACCCTTTTTAACTTTGATACCCGTTAAATCTGTACTTGAGATAAAAGAAATTTAATATTTAATGTGACCACTATCATTTTAGGAAATAATTTTTTTTACACAAGCTTTTATTTGACATTTACGTCTATTTATCAGTAATTTTACCTGGAATCTGCATTTTACTCTTGTTTTTTCTCTTGTTCTTACCTCACTCTTGGTATAGAGTCAAAAAAAATCATCCAGAACGTGTCTGTCTATACAGGTTTACATGGCAAAGTTTCTTTGTTACAAAATAGATATCATGATATTTAATAGGGGTACTATCCTGTTTCTCAATCGAATCTCCGCTTTAAAGGGTTTCTCACGTCTAAAGAATTTCTTTTTTATGTTAAATGATCTGCAGTATAACAAGTCACTTTGCAATCTATGTCCATTAACAGTGTAACTACCTATTCGGAGATATCCCTCATTGTATGGGTTACATCTGTTCCACAGGTCAATCTTTTAAATTTAGCTACAGACCTGTTTCTAATACCTCATTGATAGGACTGCCAAGACACTGTTTGCTATTGTAACAGAACTGGATTTACCTCTCGATGTACCTAGTAGATGCACAGTGTAACACGTCCTGATTCAAAGTGAAACGCCTAAGAAAACGGACCTGAGGGTAAGTTAATTTATTGTAGTGAGACCAAAACCCATTTAAGCCCTTATGTCTAACACCCACTGACGCTTTTTGACTGTCAGTGAGGTGCAGGGCCTTTTCTGCTTGCAGCTGGAAACCAACAGATGTACGCTGCAGACAGAGCGGTTATGCGGCTCCCAGCACCACAACTGAGCTATGAACGGAGCTGTAGTCAGGGCCTTTCCTAGGGGTGGGATAGGCGGGCGATTGACGCGGGAGCAGGGGCCTCACGGCTCCCTAAGAGGGGGGGGCCGTGGCGGCCGTCTCGCCTTGTAATCTGCACGCCCATTGTAAAACAGCCACACAGAGTCAGAGCCAGCAGCTGCACATGATCAGTGCAGCGGCTAATACAGGGAGAAGGCAGGACGGATCGTTGCTCAATGAGCGCTGTACATACACATCCTGCATCGCAGCGGGGGGTAAATGCCGCGTCGGCGGTAGCGGAGTGATTTGACATCAATAACGCTAACATCTGGTTCACCAGCTCCCGGACCTGGACGAGGGGACCATGGAGAAGTGAGCATTTTTTTATGTTATCATTAGCTAATGGGCAAACTAACTGGCTAGAGGGGACTACTACATGGCTACGGGGGGGCTACTATATGGGAGCTACTAAATGGCTACAGTGGGGCTACAACACGGGGGCTACTACATGGCTACATGGGGGCAGGGCTGGCATCAGTCATCTACTAACTGTTTCAGGGCCCCATTCAGCCAACTCAAATGTGGCCCCCACCCATTACTAGTTCCTAATTTTTTTAACAAATCAGTTGGGCACTTTATGACTATCTGGCCCTGACAGGAGTACTGCCCATACTGCCTACGTGACCCCCTGCATGGAGGGTCAGTATACATGGGGTGCTAACTGCTACTACATGGGGGTACTACATGGTACAGGGGGGCTACTACAGGGGGATACTTCATGGGCGGATACTACACGGATTCCAGGGGAGGGCTTACTTACAAGGGAACTACTTACATGGCTATAGGGGGGAACTATTTACATGGTCGTAATGAGGGGCTTACTACATGGATACAAGAGGCGGCTATTATTGGTAGGGAGGCTACCTACATGGCTACAGGGGGCATATTACATGGCTAACAGGGGACATATTACATGCGCTACAAGGGGCTTGATACATGCTACGGGGGGCTACTACATGGCTACAGGGGGCTACTACTTGGCTACAGGGGGCTAAGACCTGGCTACAGGGGGGCTAATACATGGCCACCAGGGGGAAAATTAACTAATGGGGACTTATTTTAAACTACATTAATAGGGATCTGTATATATCTACTTATTGGGGGGGGGGGTATATAACTACCTATCTAACTTAATAGTGAAGATAGACTATACTTAACCTATTGGGGGACCTATAAGGTTGACCTACCTAATGAGCGGCGCTAATACACATACTAATTGATGACTGCCTACCCTAGGTTGGGGGCTGTAGCTACTTCACTGTTTGGGACACAATGAGGAGGTCATCTATTACCATGCTGGAGCGGCATATAGATGGGAGTTTGTAGTTTGTTTATAGCGTGTCTAAGTAAATTCTAAGTGAAGAGTCCTGGGCCAGGGAGAGAAGATGCCATGGTGAGGTTGGGACTGATGGTGATGAAAAAGGGAAAGAGGAACAACTCTTCAGAGGAATCTCTGTAAGTCACTGGATGGTAACTTTACTTTAATACGAGTGTATGTCCTAGCATTGCCTGTGAAATACGGATATTTCACCATTGGCATAGTCACTGCTACTGCCAGTAATATTGGTTGCAGTATAATGGTTTGTATTCAGTAATGGTATTGAGTATTATTTAGTCACTATGTGGTGGTGATATGGTGTTAGTGGGTGTGGTGTATTATTTCAGTTCACATATGTGGCAAGTGTTATTGGGGTAAGGCGAGTTTGTGGCATTATTAGTCTCTTTGTGGTCTTGGGAGGGGGGTTGCATGAGATGGTACATTTAGGTGTTGGTGTGACGGGGTCTCATAGGAGAGGGGATCGGTATGTCACTCTGATATGTTTGGGCTTAGTGATTTATGTGGTTCTTAGTAGGAGGTTGGTTCGGTTTAGCCTGGGAAGCTTGGTTTGGGGGCTGTGGGAGGTGGGGGGAACGGGTGGTCGTGGTGTGTGGTGGTGGGTGTAAGGTGGAGCACTGAGGGGGTAGGTGGTGGGCTGGGGGGATATGGGTGGGAATACTGCGTGGGTTACGGAGGAGGTGAGCAGGTTTTGATCATGTTTTGTCGTTATTTTTGAGCTGTCTTGTTTTCTTCTTTAGTTTGGGATATTTGTAGTAGTTTTTTATGTGGGGTTATTTTTTTTTGGTGGCTCTTTTTTGGTGTTGTTTCTTTTTGTTTTTTTTTTTGTGTGTGATAAATGTTTGGTTTTCGGGTGTATTTTTCTGTGTTTGCGTATTGGGTTTTTTATGTTCGTTTTTTGTTTTTTGTTTTTGTGATTGGTGTGGTTTTGGTATTTTTTTATTTATTTGATTTTGGTTGAATTTTTGGGTGATCTTTTGTATTTTTTGTTTGTTTATTCGTTTTATTGTCTGTTTTTTGTGTGGTTTTTGGTTTTTGTGTTGGTGGTTTGTTTTGGGTTGGTTTGTTTTGTTTGCATGTTTTTTTTGTTGTGTGATATTGTGTTTTTCTCTTTTTTGTTATTTTTGTTGTTTTTTGAATGGTTGTTTTTGTCTTTTTTTTGTGATTTTTTGTGGGTTGGTGGGTTTGTTTGTTTTGGTGTTTTTTTTTGGTTTTTGGTGTTTGGTTGTGTTTGTTTTTGTTTGGTGGTGTTTTTTAGCCTTTTGAACGGTTTTTTGTTTTGTGGTTTTGTTTTGTTTTTTTTGTGTGTTTATTTTTTTTGTTGTTTCTGTTTGTCTTTTTTTTATGTTTTGTTAATTTTTGTTGACGAATCCATGCGGTTTTTGTTTTTTTTTTTTTGTTTGGGGTGTTTAGTTGTTTTTGGTTTTTTGTGTTTTTTTTTTTTCTGTTTTTTTTTCTTCTTGTTTTTTTTATTTTTTTTTTGTTTTTTTCTTTGTTATTTCATGTTTTTTTGGCAGTTTTTGACAGAGCTGTTTGGTTTGTTTTGGGTTGTTGTTTGTGTGGTGCCATGCTTTGTGGCCATATGTTATTTTTGTGTTTTTGTTTTTTGCGGCTTTGGTCTTTTTTGTTTTTGTTTTGTGTTGTGTTGTTTTTTTTGTGTTTTTCGTTTTTTTTTTTTGGGTTCGGTTTTTTTTTTTTTTTTTTTGTTGGAGTGTGGTTGTCTTGTTTGTTTGTCTTTCGTTTTTGTGGTTTTTTTTGTTGTGGTTTTTGTTGTGTGTTTTTGTGTTTGTTTATTTGTGTTGATTTTTTTTGGTTGTTGTTGTAGGATTTATATTACTCTTTTTATGGTGTGGTGGCTTGTTTTTTGTTATGTGGGTGTTATGTATGGTTGGTTGTTTTTTTTTGGGTTTGGTTTTTTTTGTTTTGTTGTAATTTTTGGTTTGTGCTTATTATTGTGTGTTTCTTTTCGTATTTTTTGCATGACGCGGTTTAGTGGTGACGTTTGTTTTTTTGCTTTTTGTTTTTTTTTTGTGGTTGCTGGTATATTTTTATTTTTTGTTTTTTGTTTGTATTTTGTATGTGCCTTTTTTTGTTATTTTATATTTTTGCTAAGTTGTTTTGGTGTTTGGTTTTTGGGCGGTTTTTATTTTTTTTTATTTTGTTTGGTTTGTTTTGTGTGTGTTTTTTTGTTCTAGTTTGATGGTGTTTTTGTGTGGTGGTGTTTTTTGTGGTCTGGTATTTTTTTTTCGGTTTTTTTTTTTAGTGGTTGTTGTTGTTGTTTTTGTTTTTTTTCGGTTATTTTTGACTATTGATTGGTCTTTTGTGTGTTTTTTGTTGTAGCTTGTTAGTTTATTTTGTTGCTTTTTTGCATGTGTTTGTATTTTTTTGACAAGTGGTCGTGGTGTTTTTTGGGTTTATGTTTTTTTGTTTTTATTTTTTGGGTTGGTGTTTTTGTTTGGGGTTGTTTTGGGTTTTTTGTGTTTGGTTTTTTTGACCTGGTGTTTGTTTTTTCGTTTATTATTATGTCTTTTGATTTGTGTTGTGAGTTTTCTGTGTTGTGGATATGTGGTGGTTTTTGTTCGTTTGTTCTAGTATAGGACTGTGCATTCGGGATGAATTTTTGCTATTGTAATTGCTATTTGTTTGTAGTTTTTATATGGTGTGGTTGTTTTATTTTTTGTAGTTATTTTGGTTTTTTTTTGATTGGTGTTGGAATTGTGTTTTGTGTAGTTTTTTCGTTATTTGTTGGGTTTTCTGCTTGTTTTGATTGTGGGGGTGTTTTTTTGGTTGTTTTATGGTTGTTTTAGTTTGTTGTGGGGCTTTTTCTTTTTGTTTTTTTTTTTTTTCTTAGGATGCTCGGGGTTGGGGTTGCAATGGTTTTTTTTCTTGTTGTTTTTTACTTTTGGTTTTTTTTGTTATTTGTTTTTGTTTTTTACTTTTGTGTGGGTGTTGTTCTGGCTGACTTGGGGTGTTGTGTTAGGTAATTTGTTGTTTTGTTCGTTGTTTGTTGCTTGATTTGTTGTTTTTTTTTTTCCTTTTTGAGAGAGATTATGTTTTTAGTGTTGTGTGTTGGTTATTGGTTTTGTTGGGTGTGTTTCTTTGTGTATGTGTTTTTGTGTTTTTGTTTGTGTTGTTTTCGTTGTTTTTTTTGTTGTTTTTTGTTTGCATTTAGTATTGATGGGGTGTTGTTGTTGATGGTTGTTTTTTTGTGGTGTGTGGTTGTTTGGTTCTTTTTTTTTTTTGGTGCATTGTTTATGTTGGTTATTGGATTAGGGTTGTCTCTTGTTGTTTGTGTTTTTGTTGTTGGTGTTTTTTTCGGGGGCTGTTTTCTGGATTGTTATTGTTTTTTTTTTTGGGTGCTGTTGGGTGTGTGTTTTTTGTTGTGTCGTTTAGTGACCATTTTTTTTGGTATTTTATTTGTATTGTTTTGTTTTATTTTGTTTTTTTGTATAGTGTGTTGGTTTGTTTTTTTTTTTGTGTTTTTTTTTGGGGTTGTGTGTTTTTGATTCTTGAACATGTTTTTTGGGTTTGGGTGTTTTTTTATTTGTTTTTTGAGTGGTGGTTTTTTGATTTATGTTTTTGTTTTAGTAACATGTTTTTGTGTTCTTGTTCCTTTTTTTTGTTTTTTTTGGTTTGTTTGGCTTTTGCTGAGAGTGTCGGTTTGTTGGAGTTTGGTGTTTGCTTTTTGTGATTGGTTTTGGTGTTTTTGGTTTTGTTGCTTTAGTTGTGGTGTGTTTAGGTTTGTTGTTTTTTTTGTGGAATGTTTTTTGCCTGGCGAAGGCTTAGTTGGGGGGGTTGTTTCGTGTGTTGGCAAAGATTTTATTGCTTTTGGTGATGGTTTGTTTTGTTTTTGGGTTCTGTTTGTTGTTGGTTGTGTTTTTTTGTTTTTTTTGGGTGTTTTTTGGTTTTTTTTGTTGTTTTGGCAGTTTGTGCCGTTGTTTGTGTTTTTTGTCCCAACAAGTTGTTTTTGTTTTTCTTTTTTTGTTGTATTATCGTGTTGTTGTGCTGAGTGGTCTGTGTTTCAATCATTTGTTTTGCTTTGAATTTTTGTTTTGGTTGTTCTGTTTGGTTTGTCGTTGGGATTGTGGTTGTTTGTTTGCTGTTGGGTAGGCAGTTTGGTCTGCATCTTCTATTGAATATTTGGAGTGCATATTGTCGTGCTGTGTTTTGGTGTGAGAAATTTTTTGGTGGTGATTTAGTTTTGGGTATGAGTGTGTTTTGTTTTTCATTCTATTTTGTTTTTTTTTATCTGGTCTTCGTCGGTTTCCAAAGCGTAGTTTCGTTGTTAGGTACTGTTTGTTAAGTGTTGTTGGTGTTTTATTTTATGTGTTGTTGGGTGTTTTGGTTCTTAGTTTTTGTTTTTTGGGTCTGTTTTTTTGGTTTGTTTTTTATTTTTTGATTCTTGTTTTATTGTGTTTTTGGTGTTTTATATTTGATTTTGTATTTTAGTGTTTGTTGGAGGAACACTTTTGTGTTGGGTGGTTTTTTTTGTTTTATTTTTTATATTTTTTGTTTGAATTTTTTTGGGGTATTGTTTGTTTCTTGGTTTTGGGTTTAGTTCTTTGGTTTGGTTGAGGTAGGCTTGGTGTTGGTATTCCTTGTTGCTGGCTGTTTTGTTTTTTTCTTGGTTTTTTTTTTTGTTGTGTTTTGTTTGTGTGTTGTGTTTTTTTTTTTTTGTTGTTTTTTTTTATTTTTTTGTTTGTTATTGTGGGTTTTTTTGTGTCGCTTGCATTGTTGTTGGGATTTTGTTTTGAACTATTGTTATTTTATTGGTTATGTTTTATCTTTGTTGGTGTTTAATTTTTATTTTTTTTTTTTTTTTTTTTTGTTGTATGTTTTGTTTTGTTTTTTTGTAATTGTATGATTTGGAGCAAGTTGGAGCGTTTATTTTTGGGTTGTTTTATGTGTTTCTGGTTTGTTAGTGTTTTATTGGTTTTTCTGGCGTTCTTTGTTGTTTTTTTGTTTGTGTTAGTGGTAGTTTGTATTTTTTGGTTGTGGGTGCTTGTTGGTTTGTTGTTGATTTTTGAAGGGTGTTTTTTTTTTTTTGTTTCTGCCTCTTTTGTTTGGTTGTTGAGTTTTTGTTTTTTGTTTTCTTTTTGATTTTTTTTTTTTTTTGTTTGTTTTGGTCGTAATTTTGTTGTATTGTTATTTGTGGTGTTTGTGTTGTTTGATTTATAAAAGATTTGCTGTGTTTTGTTTTTTGGGTTTTTTTTTGGTTAGTTTGATTATTACTTTTTTATATTGTTGTGGAGTGTTTTGGTTGTGTTGGCGAAACATTGTTTATTGTTGTATCAAGTGCTTTGTATATGGTTTGGTTTATGTTATTTTTGGAATTTTTTTATTGTTTGTTGTTTTTTTTTGTTTTTATGTTTTGGTTGTGTCTATTTTTTGGTCGCTTTTGTTTTATTTTCTTTCTTTGTTTTGTTGTTTATCTTAGTATGTGGGTGTTTACTAGTTTCTTTTGTTTTAGTTTGACTTTGGTTTGGTTTTTTGGGTTGTTTTTGGTTTGTGTTTTTTTTTATTTATTTGTGAGGTTGGATTTTGTTTTGTTTTTTTTTGTTGTTGACTGGTTTTTGGTTTTTTTTTGTCTGTCGTTTTGTGTTGGGTGTGTTTGGTTTTGGGGTTTTTGTTTGCTTAGGTTTTGTTTTTATTATTCTTTCTTCATTTCTTTTTTTTAACGGCGTGTCTTTTGAGTATGTTTTTTGTTTGTGTTTTCGTATTTTGTTATGCTTTTTTCTTGTTGAAGAAATTTTCTGAGTGATTTGTTTTTTTGTATATTGTTTTGCTCTTTTTTAGTTTGGTTTCTGTTTTTTTTGTTTTTGTTTTGTTTTTTTGTGTGGTTTTTTGGGTTTTTTTTGTGTTTGTTCTTTTCTTTTTGGTTGTTTATGAATTGTCTTGTATTTTTGTTTTGGTAGTTTTTTTTATTTCTTGTTTTTTTTTTTTGTTTTATTTTATTCTTGTTGTTTTTTTTCTTTCATTGTGGTGGTGATTTTTATGATTTTGTTTTTTTGACCTTCTTTTAATTTTTGTGTCCTCTCTGATGATTTCACTTCTGTTCTTGTTTGTTTTTATGTGTTTGAAATGTTTGCCATTTTGTGCTGAATCTTTTTTAGTGATAGATTATATATTTTTGTGTTTTTTGTTGGGATTGTTTTTGTTTTGTTTTGTTATTGTTTTGTCAGCTTGTTCTTTTGTGTGGATTTGTTTTCGTCTTTTTCTTCTGTGGTGTTTTTATTTGTTTTTTTTTTTGGAAATTGTCTTTGTAGAGTATTTGCTTTTTTGTGGTTTTTTGTTGTGTTGGGTATTTGTTTTTTGCGAAAGTTCTTTTATTCCTGATTATTTTCGGATTTTTAGTAATGTGGTGTTTTTTTTAAAAAAATCAAAATAACAAAAATTATAATAATTATCAAATTAAACAAGTTAAATAATAAAAAGTGCGTTATTAATAATTAACTATAAGAATTTCCTAATCAATAAAAATATAAATTAAAAATACAAAAAAATAACAAAAAACAAAAAATATAAAATATATAAATAAATTACTACCACAATAAATATAAATAAAGATACATAAAAGAAAATATATAAATATGAAAATATTAAAATAAATAATATTTAAAAATTTTAAAGAAAATAAAAGAAATATATAAAAAAAATACAATTCATTTAAATAATACATCAATTTAAATTAATTTTGAAACTCAATTTTTATATAATAAATTTATTATTATAATCTAAATAAATTAATATATAAAAAAAAAATAATTTTATAATAAATCTAATAATAAAATAAAAGTAAAATAAATATTATCTAACAATTAAGAATTCTAAATTAAATGGACATTTCTTCATCCCCGCCCTGAGTGCCAATTTAGCCTAGGGAACGGCCCCCTGGCTGAAGACGTGTTATACATAGCTCCATTCCAAGACGCACAGGACTCTTGAGTGGTCCACAGATGGAGCCCCCGAGGGAATATGTATACCATCAGCCCAGGGGACCTAGAGCAGCTCCAGGGCAATTTGTATAGCAAGCCTATCAGGACACACGCTATGGCAGGAGCCTGTGTCATATTGAAACAGAGTTTAATGTATTATCATACAGACGTACGCTAATACATTACTAAGTGTAAAAAGGTATAGTTATCCCTTAATGGGAATAAAAGAAAAGTAAATAACATATAGAAAGTGTAGAAAAAATAAAGTACCATTTGTACTCGAGTATAGCCGAGTTTATGCAGCACAAAAAATGTGCTGAAATGCCGTCCTCGGGCGCTTATACTCAGACGTCAATGCTCGGTTGAAGAGTTACTCAACTGTATGCGAATCTCTGGAGAGCGCATACAAACTGAATCCTGTCGTCAGCCCATCCGCATCAGGAGACTGCCATGAACACAGGCGCTGTCGGCAATCTCATCAGCTGTATGCGCTTCCTCCTGAGTGCATACAGCTGAAGATACCACTGCAGAGCAGAGAGCGAGCACTCCCTGCTCAGCAGAGGACTCGGGAAGGCCGCAAGCAGACTTGCGACCTTTCAGCATGTTTCTTGGACTTCACGCACCTCTGTGCCGCGCAGAGATGAGGACTTACAGAGCAGGCCTCAGAGAGGTTGAGTACTTTTTTTTTTTTATTAAACTCGCGCACTTTTGGAGGATATTTACCTGCCTATTAGGGGTACCTATACTTGACTCACTACAACTGACTTCATGAGGGGGGGGGGGGGGGGGAGGGGTGGATTTTACCTGCTACAGAGATATTTGCCTGCCTATACCTACCTATGGGTGACCTATACCTGCCTATGGGGGTATTTACCTGCGCTACGCGGGACATTTATACCCTGCCCCATTAATGTATATACCTGCATCACCTATGGGAGTTTTTTCCTGCCTCCTACCTGACTATGGGGGGACATATATCTGCCTCTACTTGCCCTATGGGAGGACCTATACCTGCCTATGGCGGGAACTATACTGCCCTTATGTGGGTTATTTATGCCTCTGTGGGGGACATCTACTGCCCTTATAATGTCTATACCTGCCTATGGGGAGATTACTTGCTCTACACTTGCCTATGGGGGACCATATAACTCCTCTACCTGCCTATGGGGGACCTATACCTGCCTATGGGGGACATATACCTGTCTATAACTTCCTATGGGGGACTTTTACCTTTCAATACCTGCCTATGGGGGACATTAAGACTGCACTATTTATGCATATCGTACAAATTTTGTTGGTATCCACTTTTATTTTTGTGCAAAAAAATGTAGGTGACTCGGTTATATTTCAGTACGACTTATTCATTGAGTTATATGGTAAATAATAAAATAAAAATAAATATTTAATTAAAAAAATATTGTGCATACATTACACACAAAAAAACACCACGCTTACAAGTTATCCATATGACCTTGGGTATGTTCACATGACGTACTGCGGCGGATACAGTACGGGGCGCAGTACATCGTGTGTTTCGGGAGCTTGCGCTAATATGTGCGTACTCCTGCGGCGCGGAGGTAGGGGGGGCAGCCCGCCAGCCCCATAGACATTCATTACTCGCGGAACGTATTCGCCGCAAATAATTGGCATGTCACTTACAGTGCCTTGCAAAACTATTCGGCCCCTTGAACTTTTCAACCTTTTGCCACATTTCAGGCTTCAAACATAAAGATATAAAATTTTAATTTTTTTGTGAAGAATCAACAACAAGTGGGACACAGTTGTGAAGTGGAATGAAATTTATTGGATATTTTAAATTTGTGTAAAAAAAACAAAACCTGAAAAGTAATAAGTAATACTTTCGCAAGGCACTGTATCTCCCACGTGTACAATAAGATCGTATTGTACGAGCGGGGAGAGGAGGCGTAATCCATAGTTCTCTTATAGAACTATGGATTATCGTAATTGTGGGGCGCATTTCCTCGCGTATTAAGCGCAGTATGCCATGAAATGCACCCCAAAATAAGCCGTGTGAACATACCCTAATATCCTGTAGAATTAATCTAACAGATTATTATTTTTTTAATCACAACAAATAAAATACAAATCACAAAATAAAGTGCAAATGTCAGACCAAATTTTCTACCAACAACATCCCCCCTCCCCCCATTAACTACATTTCCAGATTGTCGGACAACAGACTTGATATAAATGCAATTAGCATACTATAGCAATATACCAATATACCATCATGTACATTATTATATCAGATACATGAAAATATTCTAGACTGCACCCATCCATCTCCATATCTCCCCTCCAAATAGTAGCATTCACTTATCTACTCTAGAATGCCTAGCAATCTATATCTTATCAACTTTAACCTCTTACCGACATTTGTCATACTGGTACATTTTAGTGTTGGTAAGAGGTTATGTAGCCAGGATACCACTATATAGGCATCAGGTGCAGACTGCTAATTGCAGCTGACAACCGCCAGTAACAGCAAAGAATGGAGCCGGCTCCCTTCCGTGCTGTTTAACCCTTTAGATACTGCGGCATCTAAATGAATGCTATGCACTGTTCCTCAATGAGATCGGGACATCAGTGGCGAGATCGCGTGGTCCCGATCTGTTAACATGGCAGCTGCCTCAGGGAGGAAGTAGTAAAACCACCATCTTTGTACACCCTATTGTATTGTTTATGCAGTGCAATAGGCTGTATAAATGATCCCGCCCCCAGTGGTGAAGCACCGTTTTTAAAGTGTAAAAATAAATATTAAAAGTTCAAATCACCCCCCCTTTTGCCATTTTACAAATAAAATAAAAGACTTGCGCATATTTGGTATCGCCATACCCGTAACAGTCTGATCCATTAAAATATAACACCATTTATCCCGTATGCGGAACACAGTAGAAGAAAGAAAATTCAATTTCTACTCTTGGGAGCTTGGTCATTTTTGTACACTTATTTTATTGTTTCACAACTTTATTGTATTAAAATGAAAAAATCAATAAAAAAGATCTGATTTAAAAAAAGAAGAAAGAAAATTCTAAGCGCTAAAATTGTGGGGGTTTTTGGTCATTTCATATCCCCTAAAAACAGGAATAAAAGTGAAACAAAAATTGGTATGTATTCCAAACTGGTACCAATAAAAAGTACAGTTCAGTCCGCAAAAAAAAGGCCCCCCTCTCTCAAGCCCAAGGGTGTTAGAAAAAAAAGTATTGGCGCAGAAAATCACACCGTGAAAAAATTTTAAACAATAAAAAATGTTAAATTTCTAGTCTTACCAAAACAAAAGGGAAAAACCCGTACTTTTTGGGTAAAAGAAAATTTCAAATCGCCTGTAAATACGACCCACATCATTTATGCAAAAGCTTGAACGCCTTAAAAGAAAAACCCTCGCAAACATGGTGCAAGTACCTTTTTTTTTAACATTTTGCTCCATTTTTTTTTTGCAGTTTCCTAGTTTTTTTTCTATATTAGAAAAAGTATTAAAAAGTACACTGTCCTGAAAAATAGCAGCCCTTAAGTCTTTTTTGGGTAAAAATAAAAAAATTTAGGGCTCGGAAAGGCAAAAGGGGGGAAAACGAACATGACAAAAAAATAGGCTGCAGCGGGAAGGGATTAAAGGGGCTAACCCTTGAATGTCTAACCACTTAGCCCAAATTGTAATATATTTGTTTTTGGTCGCTCTTTTAAAATATACCCCTCTCTCCAACGATATCAATCAATTCACCTTATTAACTAACTTTTTTTCTATTTGAATCCAATAGTTTTGCGATTAAGGGAATAAAATGATTCAAATCTTTCTAGTTTAGGGAATGTGAAGAATGGAACGGATGTATAAACATTTTCACTTGGGAGACAGACCCAAGTTTGTAGAAATAAATTTACGAAAGTAAAAAAAAACAATGTAATATGTTTAAATGCCCTAAAAGGGGAACAACTGAAATAGCTCTTAAAACATCATCCTATACATTGGGCTCAATAGGGCCGATATCCCAATCGTGCTTACTATGTAGATTTACTGGCTATCTGGAGAAGAAGTTTTGTAATAGCAAATTATAAAATAGATATTAATCCTCTCGTTACTTTTATGTTTTTCATTATATAGAATGGAAAAAGTGATTTATTAGATTTAATAGTGTCTGGTTTTTCTGTGTTAAAAGCATGTCTCAGCTATAAATACCTGAAAAACTGCAAGTGTGGAAGAGGAAATTCAAATTTTATTGTTTAAAGGGGTTTTTTCCCGGACTGCCTTATCTGCAAGAAACAAATGAAACAAAAGCAATCTGAGCTGAGGAGAGAGAGAGAACACAGCCAAACACAAGCCATCAAAGGGACGGTGAAATGGGGTTCACCAAAAAATCAAACACAACATGGATTCTGTATTAAAAAACAAAAACCTTTTCCCCCCACCTCTTTAAAGTCCCCCATTTCCCCCTTTATCAATAAAAGAGGGATCTACTCAATAAGCACACACAACTATGTATTCTTACAAAACACAACATATTCTACCGGTGCCTTGAAAATTCTTCACTCACTCTCACGATAAGAAGTTGCTCTGCGCAACCCGGGCCCATCTTGTCACTCTGCCTAGTCATATTTAATGCGAGCTTTTAAGTACTAAGGGCAGGTAAGGCGGGCCTGTAGCTCCCTCAGGCTGCAATTTTTTTAATCACATATATTTAGAAAAGTGATTAAATACCCATTTTGGAGGATCCCATGTCAACATTACATCGTGGCAAAACCCCTTTAACATTATTAAAGGGAACCTGTTGCCAATTTTTTTTTTTTACTAATTAAAACAAGATACTGATCCATATTCTTTTCTTCTTAGCCGTTTTTATTTTCATTTTCTTTATTTCTCAATTCGGTTGTCTTCATAGGATTGTGGGAACAGCATTCTTGCTGCTTTTAGCAGCCCTGACTCTATGACGTACTCATACATACTCATACGAGGAGCTGGTCACTGGAGACCAGGAGAAGGCAGAGGTACTAAATAGGTTTTTCAGCTCCGTATATACTAATGATGAGAAAGTAATTGATGGGGGCGGGCCCAGTGCAGATGGAGGTGGTGCCAGTACTGTTAATACATTATCTGCTATAATTGATTGGCTCAGTGCAGAAATGGTCCAAGCCAAGTTAAATAAGCTTAATGTGAACAAGTCTCCGGGCCCTGATAGCATACGCCCAAGAGTTCTTAAAGAGCTCAGCTCGGTTATCGGTGTGCCCCTGTATATGATATTTAGAGATTCTCTGGTGACTGGTTTAGTGCCAGGGGACTGGCGCAAGGCAAATGTAATTACAGACCAGCATGCTTAACATCTGTTGTGGGAAAAATGTTTGAAGGGCTCATAAGAGACTATTTTACAGAATAAGTGGACAAATACAATATTATTAGTGATTGCCAGCATGGGTTTACTGAGGACAGAAGTTGTAAAACCAACCTGACCTTCTTTTATGAAGAGGTGAGTAGAAGTCTGGATAGTGGGGCGTCCGTGGATATTGTGTTTTTAGACTTTGCAAAGGCGTTTGACACTGTCCCTCTTTAAACGTTTGTTTGGGTAAATTAGAATCCATTGGGTTTTTAAAATACATGTGTAATTTTGGGTTAAAAACGGTTACAGATTGTACTCAGAAGTGGTGGTAAATGACTTCTACTCTGAGTGATGTGGCGTGCCCCAGGGCTCAGTATTGGGTCCTCTTTTATTTAATGTATTTATTAATAATATAGTGGAGGGGATCAATAGCACGGTTTCTATTTTTGCAGATGACACCAACCTATGAAGGATAGTGCAATCTATGGAAGATGCTCATAAATTGCAAGCCCGACCTGGAC